>MJUU01023306.1:73707-85109 GCA_002080025.1 Modiolus philippinarum
TGGCTTGATTAATGTTGATATTTCTAATTTTGTCGTGTTATATCACTTTGATGACTATTTGACTGTGATTAAAACAATTACTTGTTTTCATGATTACATGATTACATTGATATTCACAAGAACGAGATCTGAAGGAACCACCTTTAGGGGATTTTACTGATAACGGCCTTGTCACAGGGAGTGGGACTTGCTCCCAGCCTAGAAAAAAAACTTTTTACTATCAAACGTTTTTTTGTAGGCCGTAGCAAGTCTCTGTGGCCTTATCTGGGGACAACACCTTCCAAAACATATTGAATGGGTTGCAGACTTCTTCTTATGATGGATCTCTGTTAGAGCATTCCATATTTGTATCTTTTATCTACATGCACATCAGTTTTTTTTTCTGTTGGAGCAAAGCACTGGACGCCGAAATGCTTGTAGCCACTTATAATCTTTTAAAGGTTATAACTTCTACACGTTTGCGGTCACCATCAAAACACCGATTATTCTGCCACTTTTTGGATGCGCATGTAAAAATTTTCCCCAAATTTAGATCACAATAAATCAAGTGCTATACAGTGATGATAAAAACAGTTATCCATCTTGGTGTCAGAATGTAGATCTAGAACTAGATCTACTATAAAATAATATGCATAATTTTATCAGGCCCCTCATGAGTTTTCAACTGATGTTTTTAAATTTGACTTTCGTGTTCTAGCATGGAGAGTTTTCTTATACCTTACTACGATTTAACTTTTGGACATGACGGATGACAACGTCTTGCCTTCGTGAACGTGTTCTTGGCGCAGTATACTAAAAGATTTCACCCCTGTTTCAACACAACGTGAATAAAGGGCTATGCTGAGCGCAGAATGATACGACCGCAGCATGTCGATCACTGAAATTTCAACAAAAGTAGTTCAAAGTGAATGTGGACACAGTAAAGAGCCTGACACAATAATTAGATGGACACAAAAAGGAGCTTGACACAGTTATAAGCTGGAAACAAACTACAGAAAAAATCAACCCTTTTGATCACTTATTGATAAAAAAAACTGTAAGAGCTATGCAAAATATGTTACTATCAACTAACACTTTACATCCATTGAAATAAAAAAATAATCCATCGAAATCTGATGAAAAATAAAGATTTGACATATTTAGAAAAATTGCAATTTTGGCCCCTTTGACCCTTTGTAGCTGGGAAAAGGTAAGAGCTATGCCGAATCCTTTGGCATACTACTGAAAGCTTAGATCAAGAGGAATCCAAAGAAAAAAAAAATCCATCATAATCTGATGAAAAATAAAGATTTGACATATTTAGAAAAATTGCAATTTTTGCCCCTTTGACCCCTTGTAGCTAAGAAACGGTATGTGCCACGCCAATCCGTCGACATATCTCTGAAAGCTTAGATCAATAGGAATCCAAAGAAAAAAATCCCATGGAAATCCGATGAAAAATAAAGATTTGACATATTTAGAAAAATTGCAATTTTGGCCCCTTTGACCCCTTGTAGCTCGGAAACGGTAAGAGCTACACCAATTCTGTTGACATACTTCTCAAAGCTTAGATCAAGGGGAATCCAAAGAAAAAAATCCCATTGAAATCCGATGAAATATAGAAATTCTACATAATCTGCAAATTCGCAATTTTGGCCCCTTCGGCCCCTCATAGCTGGGAAAGGAAACAAGTTACCAAAAATCTAATAGCTGAGTGCCACATTAATTTTTCACAAGGAATCCATTGAAAAAAACTGCATCAAAATCGAACTTAAAATAAAAAAAAAATTTTGAGATTAGCCCCTGTTGGGCCCCATTTATCTCGTGAGCGGTACATGCTACGTGAAATCCGTTGGCATACTACAGATTGGAAATTTCCTCAGGAGCACACTGAAACAAACCCCATCAAAATCCAATAAATAATAAAGATTCTACAGTCAAATATGTGAAAACACCCAATTTAACCCTTTTTTGGCCCCTAATTCTGAAATGGGTGGGCCAAAAACTAAAGGAAAAAAAAGTTTCTCAAGAATGTTCAAAGAAACATCATACTAAGATTTGAAAACAATCCGTCCACTAGAACCAAAGTTATGCTGTCCACAGACACGAAAATACCTAATTTAACCCCTTTTTTTCCTTTTTTTCAAAAACAGGTTGGGCAGGGAATGCGAAATTAAAACCTGGGCTTAAGCTTGTGCCAACAAACATCATGCTAAAATTTGGTAACAATCCGTTCACTAGAACCAAAGTTATGCTGTCCACAGACGCCGACGCCAGCGCCATACCATAATACAACCGCAAAATTTTTGCGGTCCTATAAAAATGAATTACTACAAAAGAAGGAATCATAGCAAGTGATGAAAATTCAGCAAGCGAGCGCTTCCCCCTGTTGTAACAAATCAGACTCCGTGACAGTTTGGGACCTTCATGATCCAGTACAAGTGTTGTACTTGATTACGCTTGTGATTAAGAAAGCCGTCGGAGATAAAGTTTAAACCTTCCATGCTTCATTGTTGACATAATTGAATGGAATTCACCTTCCTGCTTTTCCCAATAGGTGTCGCTGTCCGTGACAGTTTGGGACCTTCATGATCCAGTACAAGTGTTGTACTTGATTACGCTTGTGATTAAGAACGCCGTCGGAGATAAAGTTTAAACCTTCCATGCTTCATTGTTGACATAATTGAATGGAATTCACCTTCCTGCTTTTCCCGATAGGTGTCGCTGCTGCACTATCAGGTAGTTCGCTGGAAAACTGGTATTTCACGCATGTTCAAAAATTGTTCCTTGTGCGTGAATTTTCCTGGTATCACGACGTCAAGAGAACTAAACCTGATAGTGCAGTGGCGACACCAAACGGGAAAATTATGGAAGGTGCATTCCATTATTCTTAAATTTACTTGTATTGGAAGTATTTCACATAGAACATTTGTTGTAATTTCGGATTATTTTGAAACTTATTTGACCCTTATTTGCAACGGCGTATGTCATGCATTAATAGATAAAACAACACGCCACCTGTCGGGACATTAATAAACAAAACAAAAAAGAAAACGAAGCCACGGTTTGTCGGTTGGTCCGTTTTTAAGTAATGCAGATGTCAATTTAACCATTAAAAGGTTCAAAGAGAGAGATTAAAAAAAACATTGCATCTTTCAAAAGATATAAAATAAATACAATACACACATAAAACGATGTAGTTGATCATGAAATGGACACTGTATCGCCAAATGAATGGATTATTTTTTGTTCCTTCGTATGAATAACTGGTAAGCCGTACGCGTTTTTTGACGATTGTCTGGATCATTCGGGCTCTTTTCATATAAAGGAGTCTCCTAAATGTAAGAGTCTGGTTGAAACAGACTACTGTAGTTTCAAGATGGCTTTACACAACAGCTAGAAGGCAGAGACCCTGCCTTAATCATTGTATTCAAAGAGAAAGTTTGACCTGTTGATTATAAAAAATTTGCTGAAAGAAATATTTTATTATGTTCAAAGAATTAATAATTTCAAATAACTGATAGTTAATTGCCATACAGGTAAGCAGGTTATCTCTGATTGAGCGGTAATTAGTGATACCATGCCCGGGAATGTAGGTAAACAAATCAACAACAGCTTTTGTTTACAACTGACCTAATCCTTTAATTAGCATTACAGGTGAAATTAAGTGTCAGTTTCGACAATTATATAACAGTGACAAAGATTATGAGCAGTCATATGCATGTGACTATAGGCTACATGTACTTACAGTACAAACAGAGGCATTCAGTTGAAAATCACTCAAATCCGACGTCGGTGAATTGTGTGTGAAACGGGGTGAATGTCCGACAACAAACCCGACATTCACGGATGTCCGAGAAACTGATAAACAGAGGATTAACTCACCTGCTGTTGTTAATTGTACTTGTCAACATTTATCTACTTGTGTATACATAGTAATTATCTCTAAGTGCATAATTATTTTGGAAAAGTTTGCTTTTCATATTTCAAATAGTCAGAAGATTGAGATGATATTATGCGTATGGCAGAAAATAACTTATAATTGGTATGAACATTGTGAATTATATGTGATTGTCAGAACTCAAAGTTGTTTAAAGATCATATTATATAAATAATTTGTTACTTATTAAATAATTTTCACGAATATCAGCCTTAAAATTGCGTAATTTGGTTTTGATAGGTCAAGGTTAATCTTAGTGAGTGACGACCATTAAATAGCACGCTATTAATAACTTTGAATTAAAAAAAAATCACACGAAAAGTAGCTTCAGAGAAAATCAATATTCACATAGCCTTGCAGGGAATATTTCAGTGAATATTCAGTTCCAAGAATTACTTAACATTCCATAAAAGCATTTGTTATTTTTTACACGATGTCACGCTCAACAGACGGTGAACTTTTCTCATTTTTTTATGCTAACATCTTCATAAAAGTGTTTCATCCGAAAGAAGTTTCCAATAGTATAAAAGTTCCTTTTTACTGAGATAATAATTTAATTCTGAAATGCCTCAGCGAATTTTGGAAGAGACCACGTCTTAGGCTCCTACTTTTGTCACAAATAATACGTGCGAGCCTATTTTGAAGGGGAATCCGCTAAACTGTATTTTGATTGGTCATAAAAATAGAAATTCCATGCTTCAACTTCGTGCAACCCGAACATTCTAGCATGTCAGTATGAGAATCTACAGAGGCTTATGTTTTGAAATTAGACGTGTTTTAACCCACTTTTCTCGGTCAAATGGAAATTGAGGAGATATTTTTACATAGGTATATGTTCCGTCAAAGCCATCCAATTGTCTTTTTTTATTCATGGCATTTATTAATACGTTTGGAAATACGATTTTGAACCACAGGCACTTGTTTCATAAAAAATCAAAGCATGGAATGCTGTTAAGGCAGGTTCCTGGGTATTCCAGAAGTTCTGTAATTATTACTGTTTTGCTGAAATCTTGGCATTTAACTTTTTCAAGAATTAAAATGCGAAATTTTCCTTCCTTTTCAGTTTTTATATGGGTTGTTGGCAATTTATTAAAACTCTATTTATTTACATTTCATTGTCTTGCTCCTCTTTGTTGGTACATGTAAGTATTCCAAAGTACAAGCCCGAGTACAAGTGTTACACTCGGTGGCTTAATTAATGTTGATATTTCTAATTTTGTCACTTCCTCTGTCAAGTCATCTAGTTCTGAAGATTTTTGCATCTGATTAAATAACTAAATAACGAAGTCACTGTAAAATTACTAGACCGAATTATCTGTCGTTTACAAAGCTACTTTTATCATCTATGTTCATCTTTTACTGATCTGACTTTTTATTTTTATTTTTCATTTTTTATATTGCTTTGTGACAAAGCAATTTAAAAAATAAAAAATAAAAATAAAAAGTCAGATCAGTAAAAGATGAACATAGATGATAAAAGTAGCTTTGTAAACGACAGATAATTCGGTCTATAAATTTACTATCTACATATGGGCATTTCGGCAACTTATGTCTCACCAGTGCAAGCTACTGAGAATGGTAGGTTGTGCTCAGCTACAAATAACAAAACACCGAAGTTACTGTGAATAATGTAAACAGAATTTCAGCATTTTGAGTCCGAAGTCGAGCACTACTTTTGTGTCCCTCTGTTTCTCTATGGCGAACAACGTCATTTCATCCTCCGTGCACTACGGAAAAGGTTTATGCCACACAACAGAAACACTGCGTGTATATATTTATCACTCTTGCTCAAAAAGTCCATCTCTTTTATCCATTTATTTTGTAATTTTGAATTGTATCTCTTCCCTTTTGGTATCATGTGCGCAATTATTGACTTTCGAACAGGGATCCAGTTTTGAACCCAAAGCTGTATTCAGTATTAAGCACTACAACTCCTACGATTGGTGGATAATAAAATTAAATGTTTTAAGATCAAATACTATGTCATGTTACAATTCGGTTTATAGCAAATCTGATTTCAACAATGTAACCCAGAGGTGATAATTTGACCTTTTATGGGATCTGGTCGACACAAAAATATTTTATTATTTTGAATATACCCCTTTTTGAGCCTCAATTTACACCAAGAATCGCCGCATGACCCCCCATTTTTTATTTTGGAATTCGAAAGATCTGTATGAGTACTTGTTATTTTCAGGACCCTCGGGATGAAAAAAAGCCTTCGTCTATTTTTAGTTTATCGCTAAACAGGGGAACCCCCTATGGAAAATGCATTGTAAATAATTGCGCACTTGTAACCTTTTCGCGGAGGCGATGCCATTTTGTCGTCAATACACAGCTGATTCGTGTTCTCGCGTAATCTCGTTAGGCAGGATGTGAATGGAACAGCCTTTGTTTACTTCGCAGGGTGTGATTGGAACAGCCAATATTTACTTCTGGTGTAACGGAAAAATAATTTTTGAGAGAAAATAATATCGGGAGCTTTCAGAGGCATATCGGTAGACGTGAGACCGGCTGCCGAAACCGGTAGCATCACGGTGAGACCGGGAGGGTTTACAACTCTGGTTACAACAGCGAAACTAGAAGTTACTATGTATCCATTCATAAAAACTGCGCGCCACAGGAAATTTTTATGAATGAACCGAATGTGAATTTCGAATATCAATTTAAGTCCTCTGAGATTAATAAAAAACATTGTATCTTTTAAAAGGCATTAAATAAATACAATACACACATAAAACGATGTAGTTGATCATGAAATGGACACAGTACTGCCACATGAATGGATTATTTTTTGTGCCTTCGTATGAATAACTGGTAAGCCGTACGCGTTTTTTCTGGATCACTCGGACTCTTTTCATAAAATAATTTCCTAAATGTAAGAGTCTGGATGAAACAGACTATTATCAAGATGGATTTACCTAACAGCTAGAAGGCAGAGACCCTGCCTTAAAAATCAGTCCTTTCCTAGAAGAGAGGGAGGGACTGATTTATTTTTTTATGAAACAAGTGCCTGTGTTTTGAACGGG
Source organism: Modiolus philippinarum (assembly GCA_002080025.1). Lineage (NCBI taxonomy): Eukaryota > Metazoa > Mollusca > Bivalvia > Mytilida > Modiolidae > Modiolus > Modiolus philippinarum. The sequence goes on from MJUU01023306.1 coordinate 80,656, forward strand.
AAGTCACATGAAACTCGGCTGTCATTGAGTTTATTTTTTCCTCTTGATATTAGCCTAAAACTTTTGAAGAAACAATTTAAATAGGACACTAAAACCCCGACAATTCTGGTGGAAGTCCGACTTTCCCCGGCACTTATCAGTTGACCCAACATCAAAGAAAATTACAGACGATTTTTTGGGTGAAATTTTTCCGACAATTTTGCTGGACAAACACCGACAAAACCTGTGAATTCCGGGGTGACAAGGGTGAAAATTGTCGGACCAGAGTGATTTTTAACTGAATGCCTCTGTTTGTACTGTATATCACTTGGGAATACTCCTAAATGGCGATTATGTGCACATTTTTTTTTATTTTGGCTGGAAGCTGATTTTCCGGGAGATATTTCTGGAATTCTGGGAGGTTAAAGAAGCCCTTGAAAATCCGGGAGATTTCCATGCTCCTGTCGGGAGATCACATGTATGTTTTTATCATGAAGATCATTTTTGGGAGGAAAAGGTGAAAGTACTAATTTATTTAGGTGGAATAATTATATCACAGATCTCCCTTATTTTTTTTCATTTTTCCAATTTTACAGAAAAATAATGAAAATGAATAACCACTATATTTTAAAATATACCAAAGATCCAAAACCATTATTGGAAATTAGAAATTGTACTTTAAAACTAACAATTTAGCATTTTCAACCTTTGTTTGCAGTTCTTGAAAAATAAATTCCCCAATGTAATAAACTATTTATATAACTTCAAATAACTCAAGCTGTCTTCGCACACTTAAGCATGAAGTCAAAGATTTCCTGTGGTAAGAATCATCTATTCATATTGTGAAACCAATTTTAAAGCTAGGTTGCATTACTTGAATTGTAAAACTGTAAGATTGGTTTGAGCAATTGTTCAACCAATTTTGAAAATTGCCTTCATCTGTTTCAGAAACAAATGGTAGAAATTTTTAAAATTGATTAAGGAATAGGAATTGAAATACATTCAAGGTGATGATATATTGACTAAAACTGCTTACAAAAACTTAACTTGATCATTAATGCATGACTAAACAGGCATGGAATCTGTATTAACTCCTCAAGAAGCCACTGCATGTAAAATATCAAGTGGCTAGAACTACTGGTACAGTACTGTACAAACCGTTTGCAAAAAACTTAACATGATCTTTCATGCATGACTAAGGGGCCAGGGCCACCATCTTGGGCATGAAATAGGTATGTACTCCTCAAATACCAACTGAAAGTCAAATATCAAGTGGCTTGTTCTACTGGTACAGGCTGTACTAACTGCTTACTAAAAACTCAATGTGATCATTCACCAATGATTCAAGGGTTTGGGCAATAGACTAAGTTGGGATTTGAGTTGTACTAATACTAATGCTAGTGCACATCAAATACTATTGACCTATATCTACAACTACCATAAGCTTGTTAATTCTCAATAGTTTCCAAATGTTGAGGAAGCCTTTGTCACCACTGCTGGAAATGCTATCCTAAGTCAGGCTTCCATGACTTTTCATAACGGGCAAGATAATTTGTCACTATTTAAAGAGTAATAAAGGGCTACGCCGAGCGCAGCATGATACGACCGCAGCATGTTGACCCCAGAAATTTGAACAGGTGTAATTTAAAAGTGAATGTGGAAACAGTTAAGTGCTTGACACAGTAACTAGATGGACACAATAAGAAGCTTGACACAGTAATTAGCTGGACATAAACTAGGGAACATAAAAATTAGCCCTTCTGATATCCCTGAAAGCATGGAAACTGTAAGAGTTGTGATTACCTCTGACAGCTTACATCAAGATGAATCAAAAGAAAAAAATCCCATCGAAATCCAATTTATAATAACGATTTTACATATTTTCAAAAATTGCAATTTCGGCCCCTTTGACCCCTTATATTTCAGAAACAATAAAAGATATGCCAAATCTATTGGTATAACTCAGACAGCTTACAACAAGAGAAATCTAAAGAAAAAATTCACATCGAAATCCGATGAAAATAAAAAATTTTGGGTAACCTGCACATTTGCAATTTTTGCCACGTTTGGACCCTTATAGATCCAAAAGGAATTAAGTTATCAAAAATCTAATAGTTGGGTGCTTGTTAGTTTTTCACAAGGAATCAATTGAAAAAAACTGCATCAAAATCGGACTAGAAATAAAAAAAAATGAAATTTTTGGGATTCCCCTTTTGGCCCCATTTATCTCATGAACGGTACATGTGACGTAAAATCGCTTGACATACACCTGATTGGAAAATTCCTCAGGAGTACACTGAAAGAAACCCCATCAAAATCTGATTAATAATAAAAATTCTACAGCTAAATATGTGAAAACACCCAATTTTGCACTTTTTGGCCCCTATTTTAAAAACGGGTGGGACCAAAATGACCAAAACCTATCCACACCTTCCTTTTGTGCCAAGGAACATTGTGTTAAAATTTCATAAGGATTGATCAATTTGAACTTAAGTTATTGGCCAAAAACAAAAGTGTCTACAGACAAAGACGCCGACGACAGCGCCATACCATTATACAACCGCAAAATTTTTTGGGGTCGTATAAAAAGTCATGAAATTATGTTTTGTTTATATGGGGAGGACATTTTTGCTACATATGATGGATAAAACAAGAACAGGGGAATCAGAACTAGGATATACATGTGGTCTTTTTAAGTACATGTATTTCAAAGTTCGTCTCGTTAGGGCAGATGGTCACAAAAGCCATTTTTGTCCTTAATGCTGACAAATCATCGGGGTGCATGCATATACTATGTTAGATGATCCAGCAAATGTTCATTAAACCCAATATGAACTCTTGAACCAAGGTAGATGATGTCGACAATATTGCCAAAGTGGCAAAGATGCTGACCAACCATCAATGAATATGCAAGATGTACTTAGTATGGTTACATCCCAAGTAAGATATGAGCTAGAGAAAGAACTTGAATGCTATTGGATCATGCAGAAATTGCCAGTCAAAATGACCTTAATCTGACTGGATGCTGACCTACAATCTAAGACAAATGCAAATAAGGTAAGATTGGCCTACCATGAACATGCAGTTATTTAGATATCAGGCAAAAAATAATTACTATATACATCCTTTACAAACAAGTGTCAATAGGGCTATACAGAGTGCAGCATGATACGAATGCAGCATGTCCAACACTGAAATTTGAACAAGCGTAATTTGAAATGAATGCAGACACAGTAAAGTGCTTGATACAGTTATTAAATGGACACAATAAAGAGCTTGACCCAGTAATTAGCTTCTCACAATTTCTTTTAACTAAGGAAAATAAAAATTAGCCTTTATGTACAAAAAATGTAGATAGAAAATGGTAAGAGGTATGTCAAATTGGTCAACAGTCAACATACTACATCTAAAAGACCCCTTATTTTTGAAATTGTACCCAGCAACCATACTAGTATATCCTTGTTTCCTTTTTAGTAAACATTTTGACTATCTATGATTCAATTTCCAAAATACTGAGAAAAATTAGGCCCAGGGTCTATTACCATGGTTTTCTGTGTCAAGCATGGCAGTGCAGGAATGGCCATCACTTCTAGTTTGTTTTGTTTTTGTTTGTTTGCCTCATACCATCCATTTCAAAAATAAAGTTGACGCCCAACAGAGAATTAAATTGGTTTTGCCTTAGATATGACATAGTATGTTCTATTTTTGCTATAATGTAAATCAATGAATATGGAGCACTTAAAAAAGTAAAGGTGACATGAATTAAATGTCCCCCTACAACTTCAAGTTTACAATATTTAAAAGACCTCTCATATTGTGGATCTAATAAAATTTAAACAAGTGTGGATCGTATTGCAAGGCAATACCAAATCCCCTACCGGAAAGCAAGGCTTTGTTACAAAAAATAGTAAAAAAAGTTTTCTGTCAAAGGCCCACAACTCTGTCAAAAATCAGTGGACTAGAACCAAACTGAAACTTGCTCTGTAACTCATTGAGGTAGACTCATGTACCAAATATTAGATCAATACCGGCACTGGTTTTTGAAAAAATACGGAAAACTGATATTTTAGTCAAATTTTCTACGTTAAAGGCCCATAATTCTGTCAAAAATCAGTGAACTGTAACCAAACTTATAACTGTTCTGTAGCTCATTGAGGTAGACCCACATACCAAATATTAGATTAATACCTACAATGGTTTAGAAAAAAGTGCAGAAAACTGATATTTTACTAAAATTTCCTAAGTCAAAGGTGCATAACGTTAACTCTGTCAAAAATCTGTGGACTGGAACCAAACTTAAACTTGTTCTGTAACTCATCGAGGTAGACTCACATACCAAGTATTAGATCAATAACTGCAATGGTTTAGAAAAAAGTGCAGAAAACTGATATTTTACTAAAATTTCCTAAGTCAAAGGCACATAACGTTAACTCTGTCAAAAATCTGTGGACTGGAACCAAACTTAAACTTGTTCT
>MJUU01023306.1:95707-114897 GCA_002080025.1 Modiolus philippinarum
TTATTTTTTGGAATTCTACCTAGCAACCATATATCCTAGAATTCTTTTAATAACAATAATGACTATCAATAGGTAGATTTCAAAGATAATGAAAAAAAATATGCCAAGGGTGTATAACAACTGTTTTCTGTGTCAAACAGGGAGTGCGGGGATAGCTGTCGTTTCCGACAACATCTAGTTATTATTATTTATGAATTTTTTTTTTTTAAGTTTTGTGTTTCTTGTAGTTATTTTTATGCCCCGCCTACCAAGTAGGAGGGGTATATAGTTTTTGGGTACGTTGTCCGTCCGTATGTCCGTACGTCCGTCCGTCCATCCGTAATGCTCAGGTTAAGGTTTAGGTTGAAGGTAGTTTACCTTGAAGGAGGTATGATACCTTGATGAAACTTTGTATGCAGATAGACCATGACATGAACTGCAACATTTTGGAATGAAACGGATGCTGTCACCTGAGGGTCATGGGTCATTGACTTTGAATATCAGGAGTTAATATTTGATAAACTACAGGTCAAGGTTTAGGTTGAAAGGAGTTTATATTAGCTTGAAGAAGGTATGATATCTTGATGAAACTTTGTATGCAGATAGACCATGACATGAACTGCAACATTTTGGAATGGAACAGATGCTGTCACCTGAGGGTCATGGGTCATTGACTTTGAATATCAGGAGTGAATATTTGATATACTACAGGTTAAGGTTTAGGTTGAAGGTAGTTTACCTTGAAGGAGGTATGATATCTTGATGAAACTTTGTATACAGATAGATGATGAAACTTTGTATACAGATAGACCATGACATGAACTGCAACATTTTGGAACGAAACGGATACTGTGACCACAGGGTCATGGGTAATTGATTTGAATATCAGTAGTGAATATTTAATAGGGTTAGGTTTAAGGTAGTTTTCCTTGAAGGAGCTGTGATACCTTGATGAAACTTTGTATACAGATACATTTGTAGGCCATGACATGAACTGCAACATTTTGTAATGAAACAGATGCTGTGACCTCAGGGTCATGGGTCATTGACTAAGAATATTAGGAGTGAATGTTTGATATACTACAGGTTGAGGTTTTGGTTGAAAGTAATTTACCTTGAAGGAGGTTTGATATCTTGATGGAACTTTGTATGCAGATGGACCATGACATATACTGCAACATTTTGGAAGGAAATGGATGCTATGACCTCAAGGTCATGGTTCAATGACTAAGAATATTAGGAGTGAATGTTTGATATACTACAGGTTGAGGTTTTGGTTGAAAGTAATTTACCTTGAAGGAGGTTTGATATCTTGATGAAACTTTGTATAATTATACATCATAACATGAACAGCAAACAGGTGCTGCGACTTCATCTTTTTTGTCCTTTTTGTTTAATCAGCCATTTTTGTAAATAAAATCTTTGATTCCAGTTTTGGTAAATTTCCTGAAACTCTCCAAGACCTTTAATTTTGGAAATTTTACCTAGCAACCATATATTTTTGAATTTCTTTTTGTCAGAATACAAATTTTCAATAACTGAATTGCAAAAATCTTTTATTCCCAATTTTGGTAAATTCCCTGAAACTCTCTAAGACCTTTAATTTTGGAAATTTTACCTAGCAACCATAGGTATTTGATGATTGCTAGGTAAAATTTCATGTTAGCCTCTAAATGTATAGATGATAAAATAAATGTCACTAATGGTCATTAATTATTTATGATCAGTAGCGGGGCGAATGCATGCATTTTAAAATGTACGTAAAGAATGGCCGTTTCTGTCTGAAACATTTGGATATCCTCTGCATGAAAATATTTAGGTGTTTTAATATTCTACAATTCCTTAGAATTAAAAATGTTTATAGCTCATATCCCTTAAACAATGCTCATAATTGTCATACTCCTAACAAATCTTGATATCATATTTTGACTGCACAGTGGTATGGCTAAGTTTGAAATTGGAAGTGAAAATGAGGTGAATTATTTAACTTCAACACATACGAACACCTTCAGCTCTTATAGAGCTTTGATTAAAAAATGTCAAAATTGCCAAAATTAGTATACTTCACAAAAACTCTCATCATATAGACATGACAGATATTGAAAATGAATATATCAAAAAATGAACACCTTGTAAAGGTGTAAACATTCCAGAATTTCTATCAGAAGTAATTATCAAGATACCTCAGCTCAAAATTTTGTACCAATGACGCTTATTGATATTTCTTGCCAAACAAATTTACCTTTTGGAGCCTGTGACGTCACAGTGAACCTTCCTATACAAGTGTCATAATAAAATACATTTAAATGCATTTATGTTAACTTTAAAAATAAGATTCAGCCACTGAAATTGCTATTTGAGGCAATTTTGATAGATTTTGTAGGTTATTGTTGAAATTTGTTATATAGCACATCTAGAATAAAATTAAACTAACTGCCATTTGGACATGTTGGAAGGCCAAATGTTTATACATTCGCAACAAATAAAAAAAAAAATGGTTTTGGTTCTTGGTGTCCATGGAGCAGTACCATCTTCCCAAACACTGTAAAATGACATAAATGAACACAAAGGGCTTAGTACAGCAATGTTCGACTGCCTTTATTTTTCAACCATAGACTGATAGAATTGTGCATGTTGCATACTGTGAAAGTACAATTATTCGTTGGGTTCCAATTTTCGTGGATTTCGTGGTTCGCCTTAACCACGAAATTAAGTTCCTAACGAAATGCTTTATTCCATAGAGTTTTAATGTATGGAATTTGAAACCACGAATTTAAGTACCCCCGAAATGAGGATATTCATGAGAACCACGAAATTTGATGTCCACGAATAAAAGTACTTCCACAGTATATTAATTTTATTCCTAGGAAGTGTTGTACCAGAGACCACCCTTTGTAAGTTTCTACAACATATGAGCTTATTTTGATAATGGCCAAACATAGTAATGAAATTCGTGGCTAAATCACCTACCTTTTTTTTCTCAAGAAGTACATGTATGCTAGCATTTTGGTCTTTTAATGTGAAAAAAAATTAATTTGAATGCACTGGTTATTTATTTTATCATATTCCAATAGATAAAAGAATTATAAAATCATTACTTAGTTCAAAAATTTAAGTTATGATAAATTATTTTCATTTGAAACTACTGAAGATTTGATTGTGATGTATGTTTTAAAAATCATTGTACATTATTTTATTATTACACATGTAATTCAAATCAAAGTTAATCTAACATAATTTTTATATATATTGTTTTAAATCCAAAAATGTAGCAGGAGTATGTGTCACATTCCACATGTGTAAACATCGACATTTTGGGGCCTCTTATTTGCATCAAGAAAAATATCCAAAATCCGTAAGCTTATTGCCCATCTACAGAATATATTATGCAACAATTTTACACCAGAATTGAATTACTAAATCCTAGTAAGATTTTTAAACTCCTCTATGATTATTTTGTAATATTATAGAGAACTAAGGAAAATTGTTTAAACACATTTTTAGCTAAGGATCATATACTTGAGCTTTGCAGTGACATCACAGTCTTAAAAAAATTACCTTGGTTGGCAAGAAATCCTATAGTCACTGATTAGGGTCATAAATTGTCATTTTCAATTTAGTAAGAATTTTGCTATACGAGATAAATTGATAATTGAACCTTTTGATATCAACTACGGAATGTTTACACTTTTACAGGATGTAAAAATTTTCAGCTTTTTAATTTCAATGCCTTCTTAAAAAAGTCCGTCGGTAGAAAAAATATGAATATCTCAATGTTTAACATGCATTTATTTCACAGATCCAATCTCATATGATTAATAAGTTATCAAAGATCAAAATTTCTATTCCTATGCTACACAGTGGTCATTCTTCAAATTTGCCAACTAAAAAGGCTAATATGCATATGTAAATTAGATTTTGTGACATCATGAATTGGATTTGTGGAAGCTCCTATTCTTTTACCTCGTACACACCAATCAATTCGTCAGCCCCTGCATTCGTCTGCCATCTGTCCCTGATGGAATTAGTCATGCTTTTTTCACACAATCACAAGCCTTATATGAAGTCTTGCATTTGAACATGCTATCATCAAGCTTTTGTTTCAAACAAGTCTTTAATTTTATAATGAACAATCAAAGTTCAAATACGTTTTTTTCTACTGTATATCGGGTTATTTTCATGTAGGCTTTTGTTCGCGGTTTGGTGTAAAATGGGGCAGGGTTTTTTAGCTGCGTTTTACTTTTTAATCTCGTGCATTTAAATTGGCAGTGAAATTTACATGGTGGCTAAATTTCACGCTAAATTGTCAACCGCAAACATAGTGAAAATTAAACACACGCAAGAATTTCTCGAAATACGGTATTTGATAATGTACAATAATACTTCCTTGACAAAGGTGGATCTAGCATTTTAGAAATGGTGGGTCATATTTTTTACTTTTTAGCTCATCTGACCTAAAAGGCCATGTGAGATATTGCCATCACTTGGCATCCGTCGGAGTCCGTCCGTCTGTCCGTCTGTCGTAAACTTTTTCAAAAATCTTCTCCTCTGAAACCACAGGGCCAATTTTAATCAAACTTGACCTTATCATTATCAGGGTAACTAAATTCAAAATTGTGTTCGATTAGTCCGAGGACCAAACAACATGGCTGCTGTTACTAAAATAGGGGTAAATTGCTGTTTTTGGCAAATAACTCAAAAATCATTACATATACTAGTATAAAAAAATCTGACAAGGTAAAACTGATCAGCATGACAAGATCTACCTGTCCTGCAATTTTGAAGAAAGTCCAAAACCCGTCTTGGAGTTATTGCCCCTTTTCTACGAAATTTTCAAAATTTTAATATTTCTCATTTTTTAACAAAAAATCTTTAAACAGATAGTGATCAACTTTAAATTGCAAAAATGTTTAGCACATCTATCCACCTAGAAATTTTGAAGCAAATCTGAATACATATAGAGGAGTTATTGCCCTTATTGGTCAAATTTGTTGTAACTTTATACATTTTGCCTTGTATTTCAAATAAGATTTGAGATAAAGGTTCAGATTTAAAGCAAAAATGTTTAGTATGTCAAGGACTACATTTTCTTCTTGATGAAGTTGTGGACCTTATCCAAGATGGCTGCCAGCGGGGAACTTTTTTTAGCATTGGACCCTATGGGAAAACATTCAAAGATCTTCTCCTCTGAGACTACCTGGCCAATTTGAACCATACTTGGTCACAACTGTCCTTAGTTGGTCTCTTTTGAAAAATGTGTCCAGCAAGTTCCCATCAGATCCAAAATGGCCACCAGTGGACAACATAGTTTAACATTGGACCCTATGGGAAAACACATTCAAAGATCTTCTCCTCAGAGACTACTTTTCCTATTTGAACCAAACTTGATAACAATGGTCCATTGATGGCCCACTTCAAAAAATGTGTCCAGGAAGTTCACGTTAGATCCAATATGGCCCCCCAACGGGAAGCATAGTTTAACATAGGACCCTAAGGGAAATTCATACAAAGATCAGCTCCTCTGACACAGTGAGCCATATTACATCTATGTTTATAATCACACTAGAAAATGAGACCCTTTATCATTGAGTTTTTTTGTCTATGCTAGCTTTGGATCAGGTGAGCTACAGGCTCTTGAGATCCTCTAGTTTTTTTTATTGAAAATTCTATAAATATTTCATTTTCACATAAAAATAAAAAAAAATGTGTTAAAATTAAAGGTATGAATAGTTTAATATAGAAATCTCATAATTATATTTTTATAAAGAGGGTGTATGCCCCTTACGCCCCCCTGAAATCTGCCCCTGTTTAAAGACCTTTTTTGAACATTTTTAAATTCCCCTGATGTATGTGGGAAAACTCCATAGAGACAGAATGAAAATAATATATTATAGACACAAAAAAAAACATAATTTATAAGTGGGTCTTGATGGGGTATAAGTGGGAAGCAGGCTTGGTCATTTTGAGTAAGTGGGAAACAGGATTGTGGGAAAAAACACTTAAAGTTCTTTCAGTTTCATTTTTCACAGTTGACTCAGTCCTGTTGCTAACTGAATTTTACTGTTGTTACAATTGTTTTTTGATTTATCACATTGGCTCTAGGGGGAAGATTTGGGCCCAATAGTTTAACCCCGCTGCAGTAGGTTTGCACCTGTCCTAAGTCAGGAAATCTATTAAGCCTTTGTGTATCTTATCTGTTTTCTACTTAGTTTACTTTATGTCTATAGGAGTCTAGGATGGTGTTTATTTCGCTGAACTTGATTACTCTTTATTTAGGGGCCGACTCCGACCTGCCGTTGGGTGAGGGGTTTCCTCACCATTCATTGAAGATCTTATGGTGGCTTTGAGTTGTTATTACTCCCCTTTGGGTCATTGTCTCTTTGACACATTCCCCGTTTCCCTTCTTTTTTCTATTAAAAACAGGAAAGGATGTCGAGTGTGAATATAGGGAATCACTAAACATTTAGCCAGTGAAACAGGAAAAGGCAGGCTCTTTATGAGTTTTTGTAAGATATTTTCCTGCCCAACAAACAGGAAATTGTAGAAAAATTGGCAGGATTTTTGGAAAGGGACCCCCATCGAAACCCCCTTATAATATTTTTTTTACTTCTTGCTCAATAAGTGCTGTTTCCTTATAAAACAATGTTTTTCTGTCTTTTGCAGGGTTCTTTTGACAATGTCTTAGAGCAATGGCTGGTGTCAGAGTTTCACAGATTCCAGATGTTCTGGATTTGGAAGATCTCAAAATCTATTTCAGCAACTGTCGTCATTCAGGTGGAAAAATTGCCAAGATCTACTTCCCTTTATTAAATAATGATGCAGTGATATTTTTTAATGATCCTGAAGGTTTGAAATATAATATATTGTATATTTTTGTTAAAAAATAAATGCCTGTATTTATTCTTCCATATTGTTACTATTTATAGTGTATAATATGAATTCTTATCTTTATTATAGGGCCTGTATTTCTCGTACAATTTTGGTACTTCCGGGACCAAAAACTGTACCAGGAAGTTACATTTAAACAAAGATGTATGACGTTTCAAACAAAAATTTGAACGTCATAATCCTCAGACGTCATGTTTCGGCGGGAAACGTTTTCGAACTGCCGGTTTACCGTAGATTCTCGTGAGTCACATGACGAGACTTACAGACCCTATTATCAGTTATTGTAGGTATATGAGTTGTCTCCCAACTGGGTATAACAGTGGAAAAAGAGTATTTTCATGTTTGTTTACAAATGCAAAATGTTTGGCCTAAGAGAAAAAGTGAACATCTAGTTGTTAAAACGTGCCTGAGAAATATAAAAAACACAAATAGAATTTAGACCCTTAATGGATTTGCAATTATAAATTCATTTATGATATGACTGTCAACACTGTCAGTCAAAATTAGAGATAGCAATGAGTGCTCAAATACTTAAGTACCTGTTTGGAAGTCAAGTACTCGAGTACAATTAATACATGCATTTGGTATATTTTAAATTGATGGATTTTCCTAAATTTTATCAAGTATTTTAAGTTTCATCTCAATATTTTCTCGCCTGATTGCCTGGAGGTTAACATCCAACATCAAGATTACTATAGAATTTTCATGCAACTTCAGTCACTGAATCGAATTTTGGGAAATGCTATGATACAGTGTAATAATTATACCATGAGTAAATGTTGATCATCAAAAATAGCAACAATTTCTTAGATCAACAAAAGTAAGTTGCCAAGTTTGAGCGCGAGGTGATTCTCAGTTCAAGTACTAGTTTAAGCAGGTTTGATAACAAAGTTTTGATATATTTTGCCATTACATTTCAGCAATATTTCAGGTATTTTCTTCATTGTTCTTATTATTTTGTAAATCTTGCCATCAAATAAAATGGAAATACAATGTTTTCCTTGTATTGAATTGACAATTTAATAAGATATTTCACATGTAATTACATGATTTTATTATTTTTAGTTGTAGATCTGTTATTGTCCAGAGACCATACCATTGATGACCATGATGTGTATGTAGTCAGGACAGAGGCTATGGTAATGTTTGTTATGATTTGGATTATACATAATTAAATGTATGGGGGAACTGCTCTTCATCAGCAATTATACATAACTTCAAAAATTTAACCACAGAATCACGTCATATCGGTATCTGGGGACTAAAAATAAAAGACTAGATTTTCATCATTTTTCTGTGATGGAATTATAGATGAAGCATTTACTTCAGAAATTTGTTGTAGAAACAGTAGGACACTGAAAATAGTGAGAATTCGACCTTTTTATATTTAAAGACTATAGGAGGGGAAATAATTTTTATACCCAGTCCTTTTAAGGTCAAGGGTTTATAGGATACCTGTTGTCTGTCTGTCCTTAATCCAGTCCATCACACCTTCTGTGATTTCAGGATGATAAAATAAGTTTTAAAGTTTACTTTAAATTTCACGGTGATTGGTTTTTGTGTTCCATAATTATTGGGCTTGAATTACATTAAATCTTCAAATTTTATGTTAAGATATAACTTTAGAATGCTACAATTTGACAAAAATTAAATCCTTTTGCTTATTGTAGCACAATTATGAAAACAAATTTGAAATTATGAATGTGTTTTTTTTTCTAAAAATTATCTTGGAGTCCCCTAAACAAAAAGAAAGGTAAGCTCCATGCTAGAAAATTAAATATTGCTTATTTGGTTTATTGTTATTTAAAATATACCTACATCAGATCATTTTGACAATAATTGATATTGAATTCAAGTATTTCATCAGACCAAATGGATGGGTTTGCAGTTTTTGTTGAGCCTTCAACGATAGTCGACAAAAAGCGAGACTTAGGTATGGTGATTCAGGCAGCCGCGGCGCCCACAATTGTTCAAGTTTTTCCTGGGTCTATTTAACATCAACCCCTGTGCTAGCCTATTGATATTTAGTATGCAGTTGCATTAGCATCAGTACAGATCAGTTTCAGTGGCGTTTTATATCTATTCCCCCACAGTCATGCCCACTGACTGAATTTTTGAAACAGAAGTGAGACGTGTCTCTGGTCCACAGTGATGTTCTGTTCTTCTTTTTCACCCTCGTAAAAGGAGTTAACTCTGAAAATTTGGACCTTTTCTTTCTTGTACATATATTTTTTAGATTTTAGTTTTATTTCATATTTTTATTTTGTTGTTCTCCATGCACGACAGCTATACTAACATTCTCATTCTGTCTAATTTATATGACATTAAGCTGTCTCACAACATATATTTTTATTTTTATTTTTATTTTTGAAATTTTTAATTGTTTTTTTTTTCAAATGTTTAAGTTTTTTCTTGTGTCTGTTTAGCATCAACCACTCTTAGTTGCCAATTGATATGTGGTATGCAGTTGCATTAGCATCAGTACAGACCAGTTTCAGTGGCGTTTTATGTCTATGCCCCCACAGTCATACTCCACTGACTTCAAAATTTTGCACTGTTTATCAAATGTTTAAATTTTTTCTTGGGTCCATTCAACATCAACCACTCATAGTAACCCATTGATCTTTGGTATGCAGTTACATTATCATGATTGAGATCTGTTTCAGTGGTGTTTTATGTCTATGACCCTGCAGTCATGCTCCACTGACTTTGAAATTTTGCAGCCACTCGATATTTGACATGCAGTTGCGTCCTGAGGATTATACACATTCAGATGGTGTCCTTGAATCCTCTATCATGCTTGAACAATCATATGAAGATTTTAGCAAGCAGGTAGTGCATACAAATTAAGACCTACATTTTGTTATCATGGCTGCTGCTGAAGATCAATGTGCAGATTCATGCGATGCATGGGTAAGGCAAGACAGATTATGTACTCCAAGCTCCTATAAGTGTTGTTCATTAAATAAGTTCTTAGAATTATTTAATTTGTTTAAGATTGAAGGTTATGCAGGTATCTTGTTCTTGAATTAATCTTATTTTCATAAAAAACAGGGAAAGGGACTGTGCGTAAGGGATGGGGGAAGGGGTTTCAGTCTTACTTCTGTATTGGCCTGAAAACCAAAATTTTGAAAATTTACAATCCAGCTTTATTGTATATAATAAAAATAGGAGAGCAGAACTGTGCCCTTGATTGATTTTGTGTCCCTTTTAGGCATTTTATATTATTTGTTATCTGCCAGCTTTTAAACATATTTTGATGTATGGTTCTGCAAATATTTTGGAACATGATTAGAGACATAGGTTGTCATAATGGCCTATCTGCAGAACTGAAACAATTTACAGCGAATTCTATCTGTAGAACTTAGGTTCAAAGCAACTATATTTTTATGCCCCCAGATCGAGGATCGGGGGCATATTGTTTTTGTCCTGTCTGTGCTTCTGAAACATTAACCTATGCTCTAACTTTTGAACTATGTAAGATAGAATTTTCATATTTGGCAAGTGTACAGGTCTAGTCAAGAGGAACATAATTATGCAAAAAAAAAAAAAAAAGGTCAGGTCAAAGGTCAAGGTCATAAAGGTCAAGACATGCTTCTGGGGGGCATATGTAGTGTTTCACAAACACATCTTGTTAATAAGAAATAAATCATGGCTGCCAGTGGTTTGTTGGAGATTTAAATATGGGTGCCCATTATTTTCCTTAATAAGTAGGGAGGCAAGCACAAATTATTTCAATTCCAGTATGACATTTAGTGATCAAGACTGAACTGTTGTGTACAATGTAACAACAGCCATTACTGATGTTTTCGTACACAAAACATATAATGACATTCAGGGTCCAGGCTTTTGTGATGTCACTCATGTTATTGGATATTTACAAATGGCTAGTCTTCATTGCTTCAATTGTTGCCATATTAGAATTGGTTTTATCATCTCCTTTGAAATTACGAAAGCAAATGGAACCAAACTACCGGTACTGAAATAATTCTCATTTTGTTCTGATTTATCAACAAGTATGGTTGCCAATGCAGAACATAAAGCAGTTTAACATGTGACCTATGAACAACTTCTTGATCATCTCCCTTATAAAATACCAAAGCATACAGAACCAAACTTTACAGGAATAATATTTGGAAGGTCTTTAACAAAGTTGCTTGATTCATACATTCTGATCTGTCAGCATACCCAGTACATGGCTGGTAGGGTGGAACTACTGGAACATAGTCTAGCATTAGTGCGTATGGGAGAACATGTGATCATCTCCTTAGAAAGTACTGAATTATACATAACATAACCACTTTTTAGGAATGACATATGAAAGTTCCATATCTTGAAGAATGATTTATTATTTCATTCCAATCTTACAACAAAAATTTCCAGAACAGAACATAATTTAACCTTTTATCTTATGAGAAAAACATAATTTTGATGATCTGTTCTGAAACTGATAAAGCTAAATGAAGCAAACTATTTTGAAATGATGTATAAACATTAGACAATGATATAAGGTCATCTTTTTCTTATGCATGAACAAACATTGCTCCCAACAAGGAACTTGCTTTTATATTGGACCTGTCAGAAAATATATATATTGTTTCTACTTTAATAAGCAAATGAACAAAACTTTACAGGAATGATAGGTAGAAGGTTCTATAAGATTGCTCATTTCATTTTAATAAGACAACAAACATGGCTGTCAGCAGGGAAGATATTTTGACACTGGACCATATGGAAAAAATTTATGTCATCTTCTCTGAAAATACTACCGGTAATTTAATTTGTACTGAAATGATATTTATATTATATTCATTATTAATTTAAGCGTTTGTATATAAGCATTGCATAGAGGTCTTTGGTCAGGCCCATATATATTAGCCTTTAGTCATATTTTCAAATCCTTATTACGTTTTCAAAAATTTTAGGAGATAGAGGTTAAGTTTGAATTGGAATTCTGAACGTCAACAGTGGTTATTTTTGTCTTTTTGGCTGTTTAAAGTTATATAAGGAATTTTTTTTTAGGTTTTTTCTTGCCAAATTTTCACATTTTTTTTACGTTTTGACTTATATTTAAAGTGATTTAATAATTCTTTTCCAGATGTACAATAACAGCTCTGTAGAGCCCATGATTGTTATTATTTTGTAGGTATTTTCAGAAGTTTCTGCAAAGTTAAGTCCAGAAATCTCATCGTTAGTGTCTGTATCCAGTAGGATCAAGGAACGTCTTGAGTATGTGATTGAAGTTCAGCTGGAAGAAAATCCAGAGGATCATTGCATTGTTTTAACTGGAAACATTTATCAGATTGAACTTGCTTGGAATGCAATTAACAAGTCTCTTAAAGCTCAACAGAAAATCCACTCCAGAATTTACCAAAAGCAAGAATCAAAAGATGGGGATAGAGAGAGGTCAAAGTTCAGAAAAGATGCAGACAATGATACTAGTGGTACTAAGAGTACAGTTCATGATTCATTAACACAGAAGATGAGAGGTCACAACAGTAGTAATGCAAATAGGTCGGTATCACAAGAAATGTCCACACTTGAGCTTGATAGTAATCCTTATACATCACACAGTTATCATAATCAGTCAACAGCCAGAGCTGTTGAGGATTCGACAAAGAAGAAGCAAGCATCTACACAGAGAAAAACTTCTACTTATAGAGAATATGAAAATGTTCCAATTACTAATACATCTTCTCATAATGAATCTCACCGTAATGATACAGGTGTCCGTCCAAAAGAAAAAGGCATAATGCAGCATACCCAAGAACACCTAAACAGAACTGCTCCATCATATTCCAGTATAGACCAGTTTGATCTAGATCCAGCTGGTTCCTTACATAGAAGTCCAAGGGAAATAATGAAACAAGAGAAGGCTTCTATTCTGAATAACAGTTACGAAAACATAGTCCCAGATGACCGCATAGCTGTTTTAGATACACGCACATATCATGTTAATAACCCTACAATTCAGATTAGTAACAAAGGTGAGATATCTGATGATACAGCAGATGAAGATGAAATTCAAAAATTTTTCCAAGATTCAAAAGGGTCTTCAGATAGTGAAAGATCACGCCAGGCAAATGATACTTTCAGGGAGTTCTCGACTGTGAGCCCACAACGACTTCCACAGGAAGAAATAACTATGGCGAATCAGACAGCTTTCTCTACAGACTTTTCTTTGACCTCCCATTATGAATTTACAGTCGGAAACTTAAAAGTTGTTGTAACATTAAAAAATATTACAGCAGTCAGCACAGATGGCTTGGTTAATGCTGCAAATGGAAGTTTATCACATGCTGCAGGGGTAGCAGGAGCCATTTCTAAAGCAGCAGATATGAGATTAGAAACAGAATGTGAAGATTACATCAGACGACATGGCATGATGAGTACTACACAAGTTATGCATACTAGTGCTGGAGGTCGTCTGAAGGTCGGTCACATATTACATGCTGTTGGACCTATATGGCTAGAACTTAGACCAGAAAGATGTACATATGAGTTGATACAGACATATCTCAATTGTTTTGATTATGCAGACAATAAATTAAGAATAGCATCTCTCAGTGTTCCATGCATTAGCTCAGGTAAAGTTAATAAGTTTTTTTTTATGTTTTTGATATTTTGCATTAAACAGATTCTCTTATGATTTGGTCAGTTTTTTGCATGAATAGATGTATGTTATTCAAAACAAGATTTTGATGCTAGAGTTCAATATGAATAAGAGATAAATAGAATCCATAGCACCATCGAGTGAGAAACTACATTTCTACACTAGAGAAAGTTAAATTTTCAATTTTTTTGAAGATGAGTCTTTCACAATTTTTTTTTCTGCAATGCAGAAAAAATATCATAAGAAAAATAGACTATCAGAAAAAATGAAAGGATATGGAGTGAATGTACATGTGACAAATATGCTAACGATACATAGAAAACTCCAGTTTATCAAGTACAGGGCTTTTATTCCTGTCTACATCTTGATGTCGCCTGAGGGTCTTCAACCAGAGGTGAACAATATTTACCCCCTCAAGTGACATCAAGAAGGCCCCTAGCGTGCACTTAGGCGGTATTCTTGACAGAAAAGTTGAGCAACATCGATCGCAGCTAAAATATGTCAACATGTCAACAATATCAACATGGATGAATTGAATATCACTAGATAGTTGATATTTACTCTTGTTACATAATTTCATATGATTAACTCACTAAAAGTTCATTAAGAACATACATAACTAGAAATGATGTTGCATTTAGTAGAAGTGAACAGTAGTGGTCTTGCTATATATACATGACAAACTGAAATGTAAATATTTTTAACTTTTAAGACAGAAAATGATTTTTTATGTGCTGTTTATTTACATGCTGAAGTGTTTTTTTTTTTCTTTTTACATTCAATTTCCACCTCATTGTACCTGGAACACTGAAATTAGACAATATAGCTTTATAAATTTATGCTTTTAAACTACATAGTGGATTTACATTGAAATTATGACATTCTGCTGGGTTTAATAGAGCCATTTTTAAGGACATGCATATATGCTATGATGCATTTTAGCCATAGTGCACAAATAAATCATTAAAAGATCAGATATAAGAATAACATACTGTAAAAGGGGATATTTACCCATGGTAAAAATTTCGTGATTTTAATTTGTTACGTTCATTATGAAAACAAATTCATGCAAGGGGAAATTTTTGTGAATATGTGCAAATTGCAAAATTAGCGAAAATAAACCCTCACAAAAATTCCCCCTTTTACAGTATGTAAACAAAAAAGCATATTCTATTTCACAAGTTTTGATATTTCAGGTATTTTTGGTGCCCCTTTGGACACTTCAGTTCAGTGCTTTCTGGATGCAGTGCTTCTCTATTATGATGATAATAAGACAAAGAGCAGACATCACTTGAAGGAAATTCATATGGTCAACAATGACGAAGAGGCTGTCGTTACAACAATAGTGATAATTAACTCTCTTCTGGAAGGAGGACTTCAACAAGCAGTGACTGCTGCAAGAGAAAAGGTTTTTAAACTTGAGGAGAAATTAGGAAATAGTGCTTTTAGTCTTCAGTCACATACAGATGACTGGAGTCCACAGTCACTTCCGTCTTATCACAGTGGTATACGACGTACATCATCATTGGACAGAAATTCAGGCAGACCTAAATCAGAGAGACATGAGTTCAAAACATCAAATTACAAAATAGGTTCTAGTACTAAGAATTCACCTGCAGTGCCAAAGTTTTCTTCTCTTAGAATGAATGAAACAAAAACCGTTGATACAGGATCTAAATACTCAGGAAGATCTCCAGTGATAAAGCAAACTTTAACCAATACTCCATCCTCACTGAGACCAAAGACAGCTCCTAGCAAAACATCTTCAAACAAGTCTAAAGCAGGTGATAGTAGATTGAGGAATGAGCTTAAATTGACAAGTGATTATGATTTGGGAATTAATGGTGGGTTTGATGGTACAGCTAGTCTCCCAGCTCACTTAGTGTACCAAAATCATCATGAAGATTGTCCAATCTGTTTTGACAGGATAAAAAATCCCAAAGTTTTAGAAAGATGTCAACATTCGTTTTGCCAGAAATGTATAGATAGACATTTTGCTATGGGTAAACCAGTGTGTCCAGTGTGTGGGATTCTGTATGGAATCGTAAAGGGAGATCAGCCATTAGCCTCAATGTCATACAAAATTGACAGGTCTTTGAGAATCCCTGGATATGAGGATTCTGATGGAGCTATTGTTATCCAGTATGATGTTCCTTCTGGTATTCAGTTGGTAGGTATAAATAAAGATTTGTTTTATTTCATTTAATTGAGGAGGTCAATTTAACTTTGATCTTTGCAAGTGATATTATCAGTCTTTACTGACATACAAAGAGTATGACTTGTATGGATAGTTTTTTTTTGCCCTCACATTTAAGCTTAATTATGAAGTCAGGTATAGGGGTATCTTATCATGGTATATTAATTTTAAAACATTATATAATTGGACCAAAAAAAATCATTTTTATATCTATATTACATGTACTTTAATTATATTTTTGTGAAAACCATTATATCAGGTAATTAAGTGGTAGATTTTAGGCTTTAAAGTAAAGAGCTCATTGCTGCACAAAAAGAATGTTTTACAAGTGATTCCAATCACAAATTACATCTTAAATGAATTAAAATTGAAAGTACATGCATGCACAGTATACATTTATTGTATGTTCTCAGTTAAAATATGCTGTAGGATAGATGTTTTTGCTCATTTTTGACAGAAATCACAATTATTACCCTATTTGGAATAAAAAATTCAAAGCATTAAAAGGATTAATCACAAAAAATATTGATGTTCTCATTCTCACACATGTATTTATCAAATCCATACCAAGTTTATGCAAATTTGATATAATTTATTTTGGGGCCAAATATAGCCATTCTCATGGAGTGTTTTTAAATTATTTCTTCCCTTTGGGATATTAATATTTTCAAGATACTAGCTTTAGTGGGTATTTTAAAAACAAAGATATACAATCAAAATGTAGAAATATTTTTAAACCTAGCAGGATGAAAATATAGATAACACCACAGGATCCCATTCATTACCATATTTTGTCCACTAGAGATAGTTAAATTTTAAAATTTCAATTGCGAGACTTGCCGAGCTTTTAGAATTTTTAAATTTAACTACCGAGAGTGGATAAAATATGGAAAAAATCAGGATAAAGTGGTGTAATCTTTTTCTTTAATGATAATTCATGATAAACACAGAGGATAGCATTCTGAATAGATTTGACAGGAAATAGCACAAGGCTTAATTTATCCAACATATGTTGAATATGAAAATTTATCCAACCCGTCAGAACCAGTTTAAAATTCACATATCATTAGAGAAATTTGTTTCTTCTGTGAAATGAGTGAAAACTCCGAAAAAAAAATGATTAGAGAATTTGATTAATGCCCTTTGCTGAAAAATTTCATGAGCACATAAAATCACTGGAAGAAAACAATATCAGGCAGTGGAATTAGTACTAGAAAGATATCCGTTTAGTTGCAATGTTGATGTTTGATTAAGGCAAGAATGGTATTTAAAAGTCTGACCATAAAAAATGTCAGAAGTATATGTAGGAGTTTTGCCAGTTCAGGACTCATTTATATTACAGTGATAAGACACTTGTCCTCTCTTACAGCAGTAATTCACAAGTGTCAGAATTTATCCTTTCTTACAGAAATAATGAACTAGTGTCAGAATTTGTCTTATCAGGCTTAATTTTCTCACTTTTGAGACACAGCAGTTCCTATTTTAAGGGGTGTGAGATTTCCTTGTCTTACACTAGTGTAAGACAAAAAAATTATTGTTCAGTTTACCTGCAAATATCATGTTTGCATATGAGGGGCTGTAGTCTACATCTGTCCTCATTAGTGATCATAAGTTTACTTAATCTATGTATTATAAAAAAGTTATATCATTTGAAGTAAAATTTCACAGGAAAAAACAAGAAAAATAGTTTTTTAGAATATGGTGCACTCTGGTATACATTCCTGATTTTATGACTTACAAAAAGGGACATAACTCCTTGTGTGAACAGAAGAAAGGGGACGATATTTTTTTGTGGATTTTAGTATATTTTAGGGTGTATATACAGTGATTGGAAGTGCAAGACAAGAGAATCTCAGACACCCTTGGGTAAGATTTCAATTATCTCGGACTCGTCTGAGACTGGAAATCTTACCCTTGGGTGTCTGAGATTCTGTTGTCTCGCTCTTCCCCTGGTTTTAGATTCTTAATATCTTACAGCAATGATGCAATGATAAAAACAATAATTTTCACTTCTTTTATTTGAAAAATAGGGTTAATTTGAATTGAGTATTAACTGAATTAACATAATAAAAAGATAAAAAAAGGTCTTGCAAATTTAAACAGCAATAATTGCAAATACTATGTTCTCTACCAGTAAAATTATTTGAATTGGAAATAATTTGAAAGGTGTAAACTACAGACCAGAGTTGAACAAGACAAGATTTATTGCCAACTAGTAATTAAGGTATTATTCTTTGAAACCAATCCTGTCTGATTGATTGTGCACAATTGAGTCGGACATTTCTTTGTTCACATCTTGTTCAAGTACATTAATTACAAGTATGTCATGATCAAAGGATAATTATTTTTATGTTTGAAATATTTTCAGAGAGTGCATCCAAATCCAGGGAAAAGATACAGAGCCTTAAAGCGAACAGCGTATTTACCTAACAATAGTGAAGGCAAACAGATATACAAACTATTGAAAAGGGCCTTCGATAACAAACTCATATTTACTATTGGGGCATCACGAACAACAGGCAAAGAGGATGTTGTTACGTGGAATGATATCCACCACAAAACCAGTGTGGATGGTGGACCGACAAAGTAAGTAAATTTTAGACATGGAAAACCTTTTGTCCAAAAACACTTCTTCTAGGTATTTTAATTATTTCTGAATAAAGATAATTAGGTTGACTGTAACAGTTGTTTGTATTCGTTTGTTAATATATACACAATGGTTCTACAATAAAAGACAGGTTCAGATTATCAAAGTTGTATTGAATTGACAAAGAAATGTTTCACAATAGAGTTAAATGTTTCAATGCAGAAATGCAGCAAATCTAAAAAGCATAAGAAACATATTTTCGTAAATATGGTACATGTATGCACTTTTGGTCTCACCCACGACGAAAGTCGCAGAAAGCGAGACATAGGCGTGCAAAGTATGACGATGGCGACAGCGTTAAGTTTTACTAAATACAGAATATTTTGAAAATCCTTTGATGTAGGAACATCATATTTGGTCAAGTGGTAGTACTAATCAAGTGCTACCTGACGGACATAATGTCATGTGACCTTGACCTCAATTTCACGGTCTAGTGGCCACGTTAAGTTTTTCTGCTTAAGTCCATTTCTCAATAACTAGAAGTGGTAGGCTGATAATATTTGGTATGTAGGTTGGTCTTGGGTAGTTACATGTCAGTCTGGCAGGTGACATTTTTCCTTGACCTCAATTCATGGTCTAGTGGCCATGTTAAGTTTTTCTGCTTAAGTCTGTTTCTCAATAACTTGAAGTGTTAGGTTGATAATATTTGGTATGTAGGTTGGTCTTGGGTAGTACATGTCAGTCTGGCAGGTGACTTTTGTCCTTGACCTCAATTATATAGGAATCACCCTGTCTGCCTGCCTGTCTGTCAGTCCATCTGTCCACACTTTTTGTTAATGCAACTCCTCTTAAACCACTTGAAGGATTTTGATCTGAAGGACACTATATGGAGATATGCATGAAGGAATATAATTATTGTCCGAAAC
>MJUU01023306.1:128818-156513 GCA_002080025.1 Modiolus philippinarum
GATATTGGTCTTGGTGCAAACAAGAGGCCCCATGATGTCAATTTAAACAAAGACCAAAAGATGTGGATTAGACACATGTGGCATGTGACGCAAACTCCTCCTACATTTTTGGATTTAGGGATCAAATCTTTATGCAGAATTGTTGCATATAGTCTATAGATTTGCAATAAGCTTTTGGAATTTTGGTTCCGGTTCCAACTTTGGTAAATTTCCTGAAAATGTCAAAGACACATATTTTTTTTTAATTTTGGCATATTATATTATATTCTGACAAGTGTTTGGTAAAAAGCAAAATTCTGATAACTTAAGATTCTGAAAGGCGGTTCCAATTTTGGTAAATTTTCTGAAAGTCTCAAAGACCACCTATTTTTGGAATTTTACCTAGCGACCATACTTAAAATGTTTGTGTAGTTTAGGACAAACATTTTCACCAATTGGATTTCAAAAATATTTGATTCCAATTTTGGTAAATTTCCTGAAAGTCTCAAAGACCACTTATTTTTTGGAATTCTACCTAGCAACCATACTTAAAATGTTTGTGTAGTTTAGGATGAACATTTTCATGAATTGGATTTCAAAAATATTTGGTTGCAATTTTCTTAAATTTCCTGAAAGACTCAAAGACCACTTATTTTTTTTAATTCTACCTAGCAACCATACTTAAAATGTTTGTGTAGTTTAGGATGAACATTTTCATGAATTGGATTTCAAAAATATTTGGTTCCAATTTTCGTAAATTTCCTGATAATCTCAAAGACCACTTATTTTTTGGAATTCTACCTAGCAACCATACTTAAATTGTTTATTTAGTTTAGGAAAAACATTTTCATCAACTGGATTTCAAAAATATTTATTCCAATTTTGGTTAATTTCCTGAAAGTCTCAAAGACCACTTATTTTTGGGAATTCTACTTAGCAACCATATATCCTAGAATTCTTTTAGTAACACTAATGACTATCAATAGGTAGATTTCAAAGATAATGAAAAAAATATGCCAAGGGTTTATAACAACTATTTTCTGTGTCAAACAGGGAGTGCGGGGATAGCTGTCGTTTCCGACAACATCTAGTTATTTTTGATTTTGATGTTTTTTCCTTTTGATTTCTCTCATTGTAAGCTTTTCATAGTATGTCAAAGAATGTGATGTAGCTCACACTGTTTCCAAGCTATATGGTGTCAAAAGGGCAAAATTGCAAATTATAAAAATATGTTAATCTTTATTTTTATTGAGAATTCAATTTGATGTTTTAGCTCATCTCACGAAGTTAGGGGTCTTATGTATCGATACCCCTAGCGGTTAGGAAGAATGGTTAATGAACATTCCTGCTTACTGACATATACCACATCAACCGTATTGGTATGTATGATGCATTTTGGGATGACAACTGCAATGCATGCTTCAGATGCTGTCTCTGACCTACATTTCACGCATGGGCGACTTGGTAAGGTAGAATGTCTATAGTCCTTTCCCAATTACTGACATGTCCCACATCTACCATATTGGTATGTATGATTCATTTTGAGATGAAAAATGCAATACATGCTTCAGATGCTGTCTCAGACCCACATTTAAAACATGAGCGACTTGGTTAGGTAGAATTGTTAAAGTCTATTCCTGCTTACTCACATGTTCCACATCAACCATATTGGTGTGCTTGATGCATTTTGGGATGACAACTGCAATGCATGCTTTGGATGCTGTCTGTGACCTACATTTTATGCATAAGCAACTTGGATAGATAGAATGGTTCAAGTCTATATCCGTTTAGTGCAACATGCAACGAGGTGAGCTTAGCAGACTATGGCTGATTACTGTGTCCACATTCACAATAGTCCCTGAGTGTTCACCTCTAAGAAGTTTATTTTCAGGTTTGCATCTCATCAACTATTGATATCATCTGGAAAAAATGTTAACATTGGATCTTTTGGGAAAACATATTTAGAGATTTTCTTTTTAGCTCACCTGGCCTAAAAGTCCATGTGAGCTATTGCCATCACTTGGCTCCCGTCGGTGTCCATTGTGCGTTCATCGTAAACTTTTTAAAAAATATTCTCCTCTGAAACCAGAGAGCCAATTTTAACCAAACATAGCCTGAATCATTATCAGGGTATGTAGATTCAAAATTGTGTTCGCTTAGTCCGAGGACCAAACAACATGACTGCCGTTACTAAAATTAGCACATAGGGGTAAATTAATGTTTTTGACAAATAACCCAGAAACGGTTACAGATATCAACACTCTGACAGAGAAAAGGTGATGAGCATGACAAGATCTACCTACCCTGCAAATTTGAAGAAAATCTGAATACACGTTTTAGAGTTATAGCCCCTTTTCTGCAAATTTTTCAAAGTTTCAATATTTCTTTATTTTTCATCAAAAAAACTATAACAGATAGAGGTCAACTTTAAATTGCAAAAATGTTCAGCATATCAAGATCTACCCAATATGAAATTTTGAAGAAGATCCGAAGGCCTGTGTTGGAGTTATTGCCTGTTTTTCAACAATTTTTTTTTCATCCATATGGTTTATAGGTTATTTCCCTTTAAATTTTGTTTTCAAATCTTCTTTGATTAACTTTTATATTTTAAGCTTTAGAGAAATTCCATGCTATCACTTCATTAGAAACATTTATTTCTTCCATAATCAGGAGAAAAAACGTGTTTTTGAAAAAATTATTACATTTTTTTCCGAAAATACTTTCACAATCTTTACCAAATTTCACATCATAATAATTTTTCGATATAATTGTACATAGTATAGAGGGGATGACACGGGAGGTCTGCCCTCCCAATTCCCATATTTTTCGACCTTTTTTTCCCAATTCCCACATTTTTTGGCCCCTTTTTTCCCAAATCCCACATTTTTTTGGCTATTCCCATTTCCCACATTTTTACATTTTGTAGCACCAATAACATCAACAATTGTTTTTCCCACATGTTCCATAATGTTAAAGTTCTTCAATCAAAGGAAATATCCTTACAAAAGGAATAAAACTGGGATGCTGCGGAGGACTATGCCAGAAAATAGATGATGAAGACCTTGATTCTTTTTTTATTAAGGTTTTGAGGAATATGATCCCAAAACGAGTCAATCAGCTACAAGGTTCAATGAGAACTAAATCAACATCAAGTTAAGTAATATGTCAATTTTCAAAAATGCTGATGTTTCAAGATATATTTGTCCTCAATTCATGACAAATATCCCGTTGTTCCTGTAGATAAGGCCCCATGATAACATCATTTTTATCTGTAAAAATAATTACAGCGAAAGAATTTGGAATTGGTAATTCTTAGGGAAATCCTCTACGCTGTCTAAGAGGAGATATTACAGTCGTAAATTTGTTTTGCTTTCCTTCGGGATTTCGACCAAGGATGAAGACAATAATCTCCAATCTTTGTACTGGATACACAAATTAAACTAATGTTTACACCACTAGATCTGCAAAATGTTCT
Organism: Modiolus philippinarum; assembly: GCA_002080025.1. Lineage (NCBI taxonomy): Eukaryota > Metazoa > Mollusca > Bivalvia > Mytilida > Modiolidae > Modiolus > Modiolus philippinarum. The sequence goes on from MJUU01023306.1 coordinate 132,273, forward strand.
ACAAAACCTGTTTCTAAGCTGTACACCTCCATTTTAACAGCTGTAAAAGAGGACATTCAAATATATTTTGATACTTGCTTTTCAAGAAGCGGTACTTTACGAAATGTGAATGTTGAAAAACTTAAGATGTACTTAACATCTTGAACTCTAGATCATTTTCACACTGTAACAGCTTTTAAACTTTTGACTTCTCTGCACTTATATGCTACCATTTCTCATGAACAACTGAAATCTCTTCTGAAAGATTTAATTCATAGATGTTTCTCCAATAAGAATGGTGAACAGATGTATATTGTTATAGGTAGAGAACAAGCATACTGTGTGAAATACAACAACGAATTTGAGAAAAAATATACAGAGGAAGAACTGATTAAATGTTAGAGTTTGTAATCCACAATACATTTGTAAGTTTGAAGGACTTGTTTTTAACAGACTACAGAAATTCCAATGGGCATAAACTGTGCATCTCTTTCAGCTGATATGTTTCTCCACTGAACAAAGGCTGAACAAATTAAAGGTGCATGGTTTTCAAACTAAAGGTAAAAAATAAACCCAGTCATTTTATTTTAGCCTTCGTTAGATAGATAATACTTTGTCACTAAACAACCCTAGCTTCGGCGATTTCCCTAAATCTATCTTACCAAAAGAGCTCAAAATTACCACAACACTTCCACATCGGCCTTATTCCTTGACCATCATCTGGAAATTGACAACAAATGTAGACTTAAAACTAGGCCGTATCACAAACCGATTACTTCACTTTTCCAATAGCAACATTCAAACAGCACCAGCATATGCAGCTTATTTCTCCAAACTTATTCGCTACTCAAAGGCATGTGGTCCTTCAGTAACTTCCTTGATAGAGCCTTGTCGTTCACAAATAGGTTAATTAAACAAGGGTATGTTTTTAATAACTTGGAGTCATCAATGCACAAGTTTTACGGTCGACATCACAATCTTCTGTAACACTATGGGATATTTGTTATCAATGCATTATTCTTGTAAAGTAAAGTGACAACCGAACCGTCAATCCAAAACGAATAATCCAAGGACTATAGCAACATCGGAAACCAAAAAAAAAACCCAAAAAACAAAAAAACCCCAAAAAACAGAGACACAACATGAGTACAGCACAGAAAAGAAAAATGAAGACACACACACAGAGAGATGAACAACACGGACCCAATTAATTAAATTGTAAATTATGGTTGAATTTGCCTCAGTAAGTTTTAAAGGGGAAATAATCAAAATATGATTTTCTCATTTGCTAAAATGTTAAATTAATATTCCATGCTGGCATCCTTGTCTTTTTGTCTGGAAGACTCCTATGAACAATCATTGTGAAGAAACCATCCATACATCATCCCAGTACTTTATGGTCAAATGTACTTGAAACGTTTCATAGCAGCTGATAAAATAATGTTTGTCTCATTTGGTGTAAGGTTATACTATGTTTCTCGCTTGCAGTCATCTTTTTTAGTGGATCACAGAGAAATGGGTTGTTTTTGTAAAAGACCTGTCATACATTATTCCTGTAAAGTTTGGTTGAATTTGCTTCTGTGGTTTCAACGGAGATGATCAAAATATGATTTTCCGTAAGGGTCTTGTGTTAAGCTATGTATTTCGCTGGCGCATTCATTCTCAAAATTGTGACCCAAATCGTGATTTCACTGTCCTCGGTTGAAAAAGATGTTATTGGAAACGGAAAGTTATTTTGTTTTGTCACACATCTAAAGAAAACAAATTAACCAACAGTAGCATGTTTGGCACAAGTTGGATTTAAACAACCAAATGTGGACTAAAATTCCTTGTCCCTGGCAGAAATCATTTTTTTAAGTTAACGCCGTAATTATTGAAGCCGGGTATTTCATGTTTTAAAACTAAATTTTAAGAAGGAAACTACTTTGTTTTTTCGGTATCTAAAATTTAAAACAGACATCTTAAAGTATAAAACTTTAAAAATGCACTGTTAAGGCTGCCCTCGTATTAACAAGCGTTACCGAGAAAGCAGTGCACCAAAACAAGTTCCAACTTGGTCATTATTCAGTAAAAAATGGGGAAAATTATGTTGAGGATAAGTATGTTCAACTGAAAAAGAAATGGTTGCATAGATACTTGACTTTTTTCCAACTGAACTTTCATTTGACATTTTGAAACTTGTCGCCAATAAGAAATTAACATCCGTGACCAAGGTTTATAAGTGATGTAACATGTTTAGGGAGGTAATTTGTAGTATATGTTTAAGATACATACAGATACATTCGAGAAATGCAAGAATCATGTTGGAGTTTCTGTCTGGTCAGCACTAAAAATGTTGAGAGGATCATTAACATCCGTTACCATTAACAAGCGTGACCCAAATACTGAGCACAAAATAACCAGCCTTGCCTTTTCACGAATCTCACTAGGCATTTGTCATAGTAATATCAACTTCAAAATGTAGAAAGATAACATTTAAAAGCAATGACGAATCGAAATTAATCCAAAATAAAGATTTATTTTGAAAAAAAAATGACAAGTTAGTAATATCTCCTGCGCAGCCGAATGAGAGAAGGAATTTGCCTTTCTAGTTAACCTACAGTAAATAATCCATGACTTTGTTCACCTGTTTTCGTCACAACATGAAAAGAGCACATTTACTGGACAGAACAAAAATTAATTTTGTAAGAAAATTGTTAAGATTTTCGTGAATTTTAATGATTTCCAACATGTATCATAGTTTTTATTATACATTATTTTATGTGATATTCATTTAAATGTCTTTTGATACAATATCTAAAGAAGATGTTCAAAATGGAATATTTTTAAGCCTTGTAAAAAAGGAAAAATGCTAATATGTTTCCTATTTTAACAGTTAGTCGTGCTGAAAAATGTGCATAAACAATCGCCAATTATAAAGGAATAATTCAACGAATATCTAAAATAAGAGAAGCAAAGCCTGCTGCATGTCATAAAATTGAAACTCGATTATAGAAGATGGTCGACTTTTGTTAAAATTAACATCCGTTACCTACGTTTCAGGAGCATGCTCCTGAAACGTAGGTAACGGATGTTAATCTCTCCTGAAACGCAATGATTAGGGACCGACCATTTAACCTGAAGGGAGGTTTATGGTTTTTTTTTCTGGACAGAAAAAATTTATTTATTTTTTCCACGTGCATCAACTAAATATTTTTTTTTTCAAAATTAACATTATTTTTGGGGGGCAGAAAACCTCCTTCAGAAATTTTTTTTTCGTCATTTTAGCAGCCAAAATATTTTTTTCAGACAAAATCGGATCCAAAATATTTTTTTAGAACCCCCCCCTTTTCAAGTTAAATGGTCGGTCCCTTAACATCCGTTATAATGAAGTTTCTGTCTATTTCAAATTGCCATTACAGTACAAACATGCTGAGGTTTAAAGTTTACAAGGTTTTTCTAGATTTTAGGGCATTTAATGTTAAAAATGATCAGGAAAAAAGGCGACCGCGTCGATTTATTGTCAAAATAAATAAATTAAAAATCATAATATATTGATATATTTTTTGAACCTTTTTTTTATTATGATTTTGTATAGCGACTTTTGCACAGAAAAATCTACCAGAGAATGTAAATAGATTTTTTGTTTGCTATATATGCTTGTATTCAAAAATAGCATTACAGTTTCTAATGATATTTCAGGGTTTTAATTTTCAAAATCACTTTACTGACATTACTGGGGGTCTTTTTAACATCCGTTACCATGGATTTTAGCGGTTCTTCTAAAATTGCTGTAAAAAATAATTTAAAAAGATATGTTGAAGAAATTTTAAAGATATATTCCAAAATAACAATACTTCCCGAAAAAATCATTATTTTATGTGTCTTTGAAATTATATTTTTCAACATTTCTGCTGTGGAAGTGGGACATAATATTGAGAATGACTGCAGCGGCCATGTATTTTTGTCGTATCCAAAATAAATAAACATATTTCGTAAAGGACCTTCCATATATCATTCCAGTACAGTTTGGTCAAATTTGATATTGTACTTTCAGAGCAGATTAATGAAAACAAGAGGCTCTCAAGAGCTTGTATCGCTCACCTGGACCCCGGCTAACACAGACAGTCTTTGTTAAAGGATCTAAATTAAACTATGGTTACACTTTGCCTAGGGTGTTCTCAGATGACAAGACCCTTTCAAAGGGTCATTACGGTGTTTCAGTTGGGTCCAACATTGGTTGCCTCTTCTGCAGGGGATCATCAAAGGACTTTTGTTGCCTAGTTTGGTCTCAATTGGCTAAGCAGTCGCAGGGAAGATCTTTGAATGTGTTTTCATATATGATCAAACTGTTAAACTATGTTTACTGCTGGCATCTATCATGGATATAGCGCGGACATACATGTAAAAAAACACTTTTTTGCCTGGGACCACCTAAAGACTATTGTGGTCAAGTTTGGATCCAATTGGGTCATCAGTTTCAGATGAGGAAATCTTGGAATGTGTTTTGCCATTGGGTCCAATGTTAAAACTACTAGTATGTTCCACGATGGCGGCCAGTCTGGATATAGCGCGGACGTTAAAAAACTTTTTTTTTCAGGGGACCACCCAGGGACTATTATGGCCAAGTTTGGTTCCCATTCGCTCAGCAATTTCAGAGGAGAAGATCTTTAAATGTGTTTTTGCATAGGGTCCAATGTTAAAATTATGTTCCTCGCTGGCGTCCATCTTGGATACAGCGAGGACTTAAAAAAAAACAACATTTTGCAGGGGACCATCTAAAGACTATTGTGGCCAAGTTTGGTTTCAAATGGCTCAAAAGTTTCGAAGATCTTTGAATGAAAAGTTTGGAACAACGGCAGTATAATACCGAAGGAACAACAAAAAGTGATTGCAAAAACCCATCCTGGCTATAGCCAGGTGAGCTTATGATGTTTTCCAATGGCGGTCATATTGTAATCGGATCAGAATGACGTACATGAGTATTTTTGTAAAGGAGTTTCCATACATCTTTCTTGCCACATTTGGTCAAATTTATTTCAGTAATATGATAAAACGTAAAATGCAGAACTACATGTGGTGCTTGCTACATCATTAATTTCTGCTGAGTAGTATCAGAGGAGTTGTGCTGAAAACTTTGTGATGAATAGACAGACAAGCATGACAGAAAGTTGGGAATACATGATTAACATTATCAACGGTCATTGTTACTTTGTCCGAGAGCTGAAAAAAATAACAATTCAAGATTAATAGGAGGATACCATGAAGATGAGACACATTTATTAATGTCACTGCTCACTCAAGTCAATAATAGTGAATAAAATGTGACCAAACAAAATAGACTCTTTAATATGAAGGAGGTCTTGGTTGCCTGCTAACAGATGAATCATTCGGACAATAGACTCATGTTCATTGTCCTTCATTATCATCGTTGCTGTGTTTATCAATCGACTCTCTATGCATTTCTTCATAGTCCTTTCTGTGAGAATAATTTCTTTTCCTTCAGTTAAATCTCTCTATCTCTCTATCTACCAATTTATGTCTGGAAAAGCTTAACAGATATAAGAACCCACAGGAACAACCAAAAAGTTGATCTTGTGATAAAGACCTTTAAAAACAACGACCACTTTTGATTTTTTAATCATTATCTATTTTTTAACGTAGTTAAATTTCCCATTTCCCACATTTTTGTGATTTCCCACTTCCCTAATTTTTTTCATCATTTTTCCCATTTCCCTAAATTTTAAACCCTTTTCCCCATTTCCCCAAACCGTGTCACCCCCCCCCCCTCAGTATATAAGTGTGAGTTTTCTAATTACTGTTTACCAAGCCAATAATTTGCATACATGAATAAAGAAGCAGCTTATGGGCATTATAACTTGCACATATTTTTTCAACTAAACAAGAGTCTTTAATGAGAAGCTGATGATCTGTATGATCTTGCATACAAAGGCATTTTTCTTGAGAACCACTGAATGGATTTGTACAAAACTTGGCGTGAATGATGCTTATAAGGAGCTGACTAAGTATTGTGACTTTCGTGCCTGTCTGTCATCCAACATGGAACCTGCAGTTACCTTAATTTATTATTGGACTCTATTGAAAGAGCATACAAAGAATTTTTTGTCTGAAAAAAGGGCTAGTTAGAACAAAACTTAATCACAATGTATCTTAGATGGTTCCCTTTAAAAACAGATGTCCTTCAAGTCTGCACCTTATACAAATTGGCTACCAACGGGAAACATTGTTTAAAATTGGAGTGCATTCAAAGATCTTCTCCTTTAAAACCATTTGGCCAGAAATAACCTTTGGCACAAGACTTATTTCTCTTTACAATTGTGTCCTGCAGATCCATCCCTCATCCAAGATGTCAGGTAATATGGAAATGAATCATATAACATAAATGTTTGTTTACATAGTTTGAAATTGAGACCCTTTAACAAAGAATTTTATGACTTTATGTATTGGCCATGCTCCAGGTGAGCGACACCGGCTCTTGAGAGCCCATTGTTTGAAACTACTGAGCCAATTGGAACCAAACTTGACCACAGCAGTCCGTGTGTTATTCCCCCATTCCTACAAACAAGTTGTTGTCACACAGTAAGGTTCACGCTTTATACAAGATGACCACTAGAATGGAACATTCTTTAACAGTAGACCTTCAAAGATCTCCTTTTAACCATTTGGCCAATTATAACCAAACCTGCTCACAACCAGCTAATGGGCTTATTGTTGTCCCCTGTAAATAAGCTGTTTTTATTATATAACCAGGACAAATGAAGAGCCATTGTCATACCTCCAGATTGTCCACGTCGGCATTGCCAGCAAAACTTTAATCTTGCTTATGTTACTGTAATAGAGACCTTAAGAGTTAGGACGAGAGCTTTCTCCTTGTATCATACTTGTAGAGATTTTTACATTGACCTTTGACCTAAGGGCAATTTTTGAAAACTTTGCCACTAAATATTTGGAAATTGGAATGTAACTTCCCTATGATTTTGAGCTCTCAAGTGAGGAGCGGACAGGGTTAAGAGAAACCAGGAGAAAGGAGATAGGGGATGGGAGAAAGGAGAAAAGGGGGAGAAAGGAGAAAAAGGGAAAGAAAGGAGAAAGGGGACGAAGAAAGGGGACGAGAGAGGGAGAGAGCAAAATGAAAAGGAGACCAGGAGAAAACAACGGGAGACAGGAAAGAGAGGGCTGGAGAAAGGAGAGAGGGTATGTGAGAAAGGAGCAATGGAGACGGAGAAAGGAGAAAGACATCCCCGTCCACCATATTTGTATCAGTTTTGATCTTGACCTTGCCCTGAGGGAATTTCTTAAAATTTTTTTTAACTTTTCTTCTAGAAGTTAGTCTTTCAGAGGTAGTTGCTCATATTTGGTATGTGACTTTCTTATGATAGAGTTTTATGTCGGTACAATATTTGTAGACATTATTAAAAAAAAACAAACAAACAAAACTTTAACCTTTGTTGTAGAAGCTGGTCATTTAGTGCTAGAGTGTTTATATTTGGTATGTGACTTGCATATGATGAGAGCTTTTGACCTCGTACTGAGAGCATTTTTAAAAACTTTAACTTTGTTTCTAGAAGGTAGTCAATAAAGTGGCAGGGCTCATATTCAATGCAAGACTTTCTTATGGTTTGAGCTTTCAGAGGGTACCATATTTGTAGACATTTTGACTTTGACCTTGCCCTAAGGGCAATTAAAAAAAATTAACCTTTTTTGTAGAAGTTGGTAATTAAGTGCTATGGTGTTTACATTTGGTATATGATTTGCATAGGAAGAGAGCTTTCAGAAGGTACCATGTTTGAAGACCTCTGGACCTTGACTGTGCCGTGGGGCATTTTTAAAACTTTGCTTCTTAGTGAAAGGGTGTTTACATTAGGACGCGACTTTCCTACGATGAGAGCTTTCTGGTAGTGCCATAGTCGTAGATATTTTGACCTTGACATTGCACTAAGGACAATTTAAAAAATAACTTAACAATGCTTTAAGAAATTATTCTTTTTGTGGTAAAGAGTGTTTATTTGGCATGTGAGTTCACATTAAAAGTTTTTAAAACCTTTTGAAACATTCCAATTACGAAAATGTATAACTTTCAAATTTATTGTGTATATATATCACTCTTATACCCAGCAAGCTATGTTGTCTTCTGAGAACTTTTGTTCAGGTTTGCACCTTATCCATGATAATCTGGAGCAATGACACTGTTTTACATTGGATCATGTGGGAATTTAACTTGGTCACAATGGTCCTGACGTGGTCCCCTAGAAAGAAATCTTTTCAGGTTTGCTCATTTACACATTTATCCAAGATGGCCATCAGTGGGGAACATAGCTTACATGTAATATGGGGCCCTATGAGAACACATTCAATGATCTGCTCCTCTGAAACTACTGCGCCAATTGGAACAAACCTTGCCACAAAATCAACAGTTCTTGTGTGGTCCCCTACAAAAATGTTTTTCAGGTTCACACTATACAGGATGGCAAACAGCCAGGGACATAGTTTACCATTAGACTCTGCTTGAACACTTTCAAAGATCTTTGCCTTTGAAACTAGTTAACCAATTACACTTTCAAACAACCTTTTCCTATAAAATGCTTAAACAATTACAACCAATCTTGGCCACAATGGTTCTTTGGTGGTCCAAAATAAAATGTTGTGTTTCAGGTTTGCGCCATATTCAAGATGGCTGCCGTTGGAAATGTAGTTTAATATTGAAAAAAATAGTTATAGATATAAGAAGATCTTGACTGCCAAATTACTGAGCCAGTTAGAAAAAAACACAGTTGTCCTTGAATGGTCCCTAAAAAGTTGTTTTTCAGTTTCATACTTATTTAAAATGGTCACTAGGGGACATAGTTGAACATTAAACAATTTTGAATAGGCATTCAGATGCCTTCGCCTGTGTTACTACTGAGCACAAAGCCACAATTGTACTTTTGTAGTCTTTTACATAAAAGTTGTTGTTCAGGTTTTTCCAGTAATGACTGCCAACAGGAAACATACTGTTAATATTAAATGTCAGGGGAAACTTTCAAAGACCTCTGAAACTACTTAACCAATTGGAGCTAAACTTGGCCAGAATGGTTTTTGGTTGTCATCTATAAAAAAGACACTTTTCATGTCCAAACCTTGTCGAGATGGCAAGCAAGGAGTATAGGTTGACTTTGGAATTCATGGGACACATTCAAAGATCTATTCCAAAGTTAAGAGAAATCGGTAGAAAGGAGAGAGGGAATGCGAGAAATGAGAAAGGGAGGGAGAAAGAAGAAAGGGGACGAGAAAGGAAGAAGGGAGAGGGGAAAATGAAAAGGAGACCGGGAGAGAAGGGTGCAAGACAGGAAAGAGAGGACTGGAGAAGAGAGAGAGGGTATGAAATAAAGGAGAAATGGAAATGGAGAAAGGAGAAAGACGCCCCCTGTCCACCCCCTTATCAGTGGTACCATATTTGTAGACATTTTGATCTTGACCTTGCCCTGAGGGAATTTTTTGAAAAACGTTTTTAACTTTTCTTCTAGAAGTTAGTCTTTCAGAGGTAGGATGCTCATATTTGGTATGTGACTTAGTTTAATGTCGGTACAATATTTGTAGACATTATTTAAAAAAAACAGAACAAAAACAAACAAACAAACAAATTTTAATCTTAGTTGTAGAAGCTGGTCATTAAGTGCTAGGGTGTTTATATTTGGTGTATGACTTGCATATGATGAGAGCTTTTTGGCGGTACCATATTTGTAGACACTTTCAAAGATCTTTGCCTTTGAAACAAGTTAGCCAATTACACTTTCAAAGAACTTTTTCCTATAGAATGCTTAAACAATAACAAGCAATCTTGGCCACAATGGTTCTTTGGTGGTCCAAAGCAAAATGTTGTGTTTCAGGTTTGCGCCATATTCAAGATGGCTGCCGTTGGGAAACGTACTTTAATAATTGGAAAAATGGTTACAAACATCATAGGAGATCTTTTCTGCCAAATTACTGAGCCTATTGGAAAAAAAACACAGTAGTCCTTGAATAGTCCCTAAAAAGTTGTTTTTACAGTTTCATATTTATTTAAGATGGTCACTAGCAGGGTACATAGTTGAACATTGAACAATTTTGAATAGGCATTCAGATGCCTTCGCCCATGTTACTACGGAGCACAAAGCCACAATTGTACTTTTGTGGTCTTTTACATAAAAGTTGTTTTTCAGGTTTATTCAGTAATGACTGCCAACAGGAAACATACTGTTTTCTAAATCATGGATTTCCTATGTTTGGGTTCTAGTGCTGCTGATGAGGAATTAATTTCCGAAATGACCATACAGCTCATTAAAATACATTGCAGTTGGAATTAACATATGTGTTATGGTTTCATGCTCATTTTCTCCATATCCTTTCGTAAAATGTTAATATTAAATGCCACGGAAACTTTCAAAGACCTTCTCTGAAAGTACTTAACCAATTGGAGCTAATCTTGGCCAGAATGGTTTTGGTTTGTCATCTATAAAAAAGACATTTCACGTCCAAACCTTTTCAAGATGGACATTAAGGAGTATAGGTTGACTTTGGACTCCATGGGACATATTCAAAGATCTGTTCCTCTGAACCAAAATGACAAATTGAACCGATTTTTATAAATTTGGTTTGACCTTTTCAAAGTTTGTGATTTTTTTGTTCACATATCCTATACAAGATGGCTGTCAGTGGTAAAATATTTCTATGATAAATGCATTCTGAAATCTATGAACCAGGAGTGCAACCATATGATATTTATTGGAGACATTGAAGGTACATCTGGTCCTTTTGTTCAATTTTTAATTTGTGCTATTTATTAATTAAAGAGAAATAAATAGCACTGTTTGCTATTATTAAATCCTAAAAATTGTGTTACTTGTTTTTGTTTTTTTTTTTTACCTAGTTTACCTGGTTCCGAAGTCTCACTGCTTAGGCTACAAAGCCTCTAGGACCCTCCTTGATATGGTGTCTACTTCTGGTCGGTACATGTCTGGCATGAATTTGATGTCTAGATTCTTCCAGTGTTTGTTCAATTGATGTTTGAAAAAATTGACTGTTTTTGACTGAATTACCTTTTCCATAAATCCACTTTTCTTTGGGATGAGCTGTATTTTCTCATGTTCGTTCGACAACTAGTATGTTTCTTATATAATTTTTGGCTATGTCCTCTGGTAATTGAAGGTTTCTTTTGAAATATGTGTCCATGCTCTACATTGTCTGTTATTGTGGATTTCAAGAAGTATGGCTATTTTGTTCATATGTTGGGTCATTTTCGAAATATGCTAAAACTAGAGATTGTGTCTGTAAGACACGGATGCCCCGCCAATAAATTTAACGCAAAAGATAACCTAAGTCAATTGGGCATAAAATAAATCCCCTGTCAGTGATGGAATATTGTCTTATAATGTGTAGTTGTTGGGAAATGGACTTAACGCAAAACTTAACCAAAGTCACTGAAGCGCAAAATGTAGGTCAAAGCCACCTAATTGTCAATGATTTGTATAGTACTCATCAAGACAATTAATTTGATGAAACATCATTGTCCTATAATGTGTAGTTGTTGAGAAATGGACCTTAACGCAAAACTTAACCAAAGTCACTGAAGCATAAAATATAGGTCAAAGCCACCTAATTGTGAATGATTTATGTAGTACTCATCAAGACAATTAATTTGATGAAACATCATTGTGTTATAATGTGTAGTTGTTGAGAAATGACTTACATGTAAAACTTAATTAGAGTCACTCAACCATGAAATGTAGGTCAAAGAGTCAAACTGCCTAGTGAACTCTGTAGTACTATCAAAGATCTACCTACTGGCGTACTATAATTGTTCTATAACTTACAGTTTCCGAGAAATGTACCTTAACGCAAAACTTAACCGGACGTACGGACGGAAGGACGGACAAGGGTAACACTATATGCCCCTTACACATTCGTGGGCGGGGCATAAATATTGTAGAAAATCGTGTGCGATGGTCAGTGGTATGTTTACTTCATGGGAATAAAATTAATATATGCCACACTTGTATGTTTTCTGACATATTAGCAGTCGAACATGGCAGAAATAGCATTTTATGCCAATTTAAGACATTTTACAGTGTTTGTTAAGATAATACTACTCGAAAGACATCGAGAACCAAAATCGATTTTTGTTGCAAGTATATAAAGAATTGCCCTTCCAAATGGCAGTTAGTTTGGTTCTGGAGGTCCTATACAACGATTTTTAATAAAAACGTACAAAATTTGTCAAAATTGGTCAAAATTGCATTCAAGTTGCATGGTCGGTGGCAGAATCATTTATCTGAAAGTAATAAAATGCATTTAAATTCATTTGATCATATTATATCAGTATACATATCAAAAGACTTGTTGAAGCAGTTCTGGAGAAGATCGATATTATAGCATTCGCAAAAATGGGTATGTTGAATGAAATAAATGCACCATACCTCTATACTTTTAACATTTGGGGGAAAATTTAAAGATTGTTAGTCTGCTAAAGAAACTCCTTTTGCAGTCCCCTACCTTTGTTCTGAAAAATCATATACATTTTTTTCTCTGAACGGAGGATTTAAATTATTCTATTTTTTTAATCGTATTGAATTCTAGGGTGCTCATTCAATGACCTATTGAAACAAACTAATGCTTGTCAATTATAACTTTTACATTTTCCCTTTTGTTCCTTAATAATATACAAAAATCTGCTGGTTGGGATCGACCTTGAAAGCTACGCTTTTGGTTACTTATTAAAGAAATAATTGGTACCATTTAGTGAGGGGTCTTGAGTCGGATTTAGTGACGTCCGTAGATTGTGACGGTACCAAATGGACAAAAACTAACGACGTTGATGCCGAACGCGTGGAGCCGATCTCATTGTGGTCGAAAATGTGGTGTTTTATTATCTTTTTCACTCTTTTCATGAGGAAAAATCTTCTTAGAATATTCATAAAGATGTTGGCCACGTTTGATTCAGTTGAAAATACATGGGACAAGAAAAGGAACCGGAACACTAATCTCCTTATTCAAGGTAGGACTGATTTGTTTCTAGATAAGTATTTATATTTTTGCATCGAATCCCCGGGAGTTTTCTAAAAATAAAAAACTCTAGTAAAAACAGGAGTTTTGAAAAAATGCTCTTCATCAAAAACCTGCATTTTCGCTTCCGTTTTTCAAACGTCACTGAGACATTACGTCTGTTTATCGATACTCCGTAGTTACGCCTCAAACTTAACACTAAAAGACGCACAATTTTTGCTCCGCTTAATTTTGATTATTTGTGTAATATGTTGCAGAAACTGGAAGATTTCTGGACCTACAAAGATTGGGAAGTTTTACAGGTTAGTTTTTTCTTGATTAAACGACAAAATAATGACAGGACAATACAAAAAATAAAACATACGCATTTTACAGGATGCGTTTAGTTAAAATGGCGGCAAAATTTGCGATATTTTTAGTGCTTTCGGAAAACCTTAGACCCCATTGAGAAATCACGAATAAAGTTTTGAATAACTTTTTACTATATGTGGGGTATTTTTATTAAATTTTTACAAAATATACCAATCCAATAACAAAAAAAAAAAAAAAAAAGATACACCTTACTTGAAACCCCCTAAAAATCACTAAACAACTCTGAAAACCGCGAGAGGGCCAAAACCTTGATACATTACCCGTAATTTCTTGTGCTTGCAGGGTTCCCTATTGGCTCTACTTTACCAGGATAATTAGACCCTTGAGTAAATGGAAGATATAAAAGTATGTTTTTAAGCTCCCGACCATTCGCCATGTATTCGATACAATAAGCTTTTTGTTTGTTCGATGATGAATCGTTGTCGAGCGCTTCCCCGGGGACCCTTCCCTCTACACTGAGTGCTCATTTTGGCAGCCATGAGACAAAATTCGGATTAAACACTAACACAAAACAACAAACTTAACAACACCAGATTTTAAGTTGACAACTCAGGTGAGAGAATGTTGCGGGCATACTTCCAAATGTAGAAAATGACTAGAACTGTTTTAGTACGCGCTCCCATATATTGAATATCTAAATTATTAATGACGTCGGATTGAAAAGCACAATAAATGCAATTTGGTATAATTTGGTATAATTAGCCATTGAATGCCACATTTTATTTGAAAAGGGTTCCTAATTAAAATCATTTTATACACCTGCGACAAAAAGTCTTAGGTATAATGTTTTACCCCCTTGTTTTACCACAAGGACTGAATACCGCCCCCTTTTGCGATTTTAATTTTGCAATTTTAATATTCGTGCATTTAAAAAAAACATGAGTTGTTGAACTTATTCTCAATCTTACCTCATCTCACCTGAAGGGTCAGTGTGAGCTATTTCCATCACTTAGCGTCCGACGTCTATCCGTCTGTCGCCACGTCCTTCTGTTCGTCCTCCGTCCGTCTGGCCGCCGTCCGCTAGCTTTTCTTATTTTTATCTTTTCCTCTAAAAGGACTGAAGACGATTCTGCCAAACTTTACGGGAATGATGTATGAAAGGTCCTTTATAGATTGCTCATATTGTTTCGATCCGATATAAAAAAACTGACTTCTGCACCAGTGTGGAGTATAAATTAACATTGGAATCTATAGAAAACATCATTTTCATCAATTATTCGGAAATTAATTGTTGAAGCAAATAGAAATGATGTATGTAAGGTCATTAACAAAATTTGCTCATTTCGGTTGGATCCGATAAAAACGTAGTGCAGAACATAGTTTAACACTGGACTCACTGGAAAACATCATTTATATCATCTGCTTTGAAATTATTGAAGCAAATGTAACTAAACAGTACTACAATGATGTATTGAAGGTCATTTACAAGATTGCTCATTTCGGTTGGATCCGACAAAAAAAGTGAAAACGATTTTTATTTGGGTTCATTTTCAGAGAAATAACTGGGTCTGTGGTAATTTAGTCATATATGGTACATGGTTTGTCTGCGCAACCCCTCCTTCAGTTTTAATACTAGGGAGTTTTTATTTTGCAGAACACATGAACATATAATATATTGAAGATGTGCATGTGTATGTTTGTTTTTATTTTTGTTTGCTTTTTCTAAAAATAAAGTTTTACTTTTTTAGCTAAGTCGGGTATGCAGAATTTGTCATAGAGTATACATGGTTTGTCTGAGCAAATCCTCATACCGTTTTTGTGGTAGGAACTTTATATTTTGAGGATGTGTGGAAAGTATTTTGATTTTATCTCGTCTTTCTAAACATTTTTTTGGTGGGGGAGTTTGTCATAGAGAGTATACATTGACTGCACTCGCAACTCTTATTGCAGTTTTACAGATCATTTGTACATATATTGGATGTATGCATGTTTGAAGATTTTTCATTTTTGTGCAAAATATAGATTGTTGAAATGAGTCTGGCGTCCTTTGTCTTTCCGTCTGTCGACAGGTCCGTCCGTTTGTCCTCCGTCCGACTTTCCCTAGCTTTTCACATTTTTATCTTGTCCTCTGAAAGAACTGAAGAAAATACTACCAAATTTTACGGGAATGATGTATGCAAGGTACATTACAGATTGCTCATATTGTTTTCGATTACTGCTGCATAAGTGCGGAGCATGGTTTAACATTGAAATTTATGCAAAACATCATTTCCATTAATTATTCGTAAATTATTGAAGCAAATGTAACTGAAATGATGTATGTAAGGTCATTAACAAAATTTGCTCATTTCGATTGGATCCGATAATAACTCTCCGCAAAAATCGGAACATAGTTTAACTTTGAAATCTAGTCCATGGGGTGGAATAACCCCGAAACCCATCTATTTTTTTAAGTCCGCATACATCCCCTCTTCAAAATAAAACATGATAACACGAGCATGACCTGCACGCACGGGTGCAACAGGGCCCATTTTAAGACCCACCTACCAAAATTTTGGAAAATTTCGCTTTTCGCTCAAGTTTTTCTTTCAGCCGTTGCTTCAAAATGCTGACCAAATGCTTTCCAGTTATAAAAACGATGTATCAAATGATTGCTTATTGTATGAGCTTTACAAAGAATCAAAATTTTAACTATTTCTATGCCGAATACATTCCAAGCGCCATTAAACGTTCCCCTACCCCTATGAAATATTGACGAAAAATTTGATATTTTCATCGAAATTGTGTAAGTTTGATGGTCTATAGAACCCGAAGTGCAACTAAATTCCCAGTTCTGAAAATTGTTTTTAGCTTTTCAATCTATTTTCTTGAATATAACACATGTTAACATGATGTAAACATATTTGTAATGACCAAAGATTTATTTTTTTGAATGGACCAAATAAATGGATCTTTGATTATTTTCGTTTTTGACTAAGTTTTGTCTTATTTTTGCCTAATATTATTTTTACTAAACAAATATCATTCAAAGTAGGTATCAAATATAAGCTTATTATATTTGCTTTACAACTACTAGTATTACAAATAATGGCCATTTTTAGGTAATATAAACATCATACATCAATAAAACTTACCCCTACCCGATAGATTATTGCTAATATTGGCAAATTTTTTGTCGACTGTCGCATATTAATGGTCAAAACACATCAATTTTATTGTTTATATATCAATATTGCGTAAATAATATCATAACTTGCCATTGTTACACACCTTTGTAGGCTGAAACCGAGTATTTAGCCTGAAATTGGTGAAAAATGGGAATTTTCAGCATTTTAGAATTTCCCAAAATTCACTGTTAAACTCAATAACCTTTTAGACTTTGAGCATATATATCTGACGATTTGTGATTTAATTGCTTTTAGTTAATTTAAACATTGTATAAATGTAGAAGAAAGGTTCAGTGGGTTTGAAAATACCGAAAATGCTACCCCTACCCCCCAAATAAATACTGCGAAAATTCCGAGGATTTTGCCAGTTTTTGTACATAAATGAACAAAAGATGTCCATGCTTTTGTTTCATATGTAGAAAATGATAAATGGTATGTTTCTTGTCGGATAAAGTTGTGGTCCCCTAGAAAAAGTTGTTGTTTTTCAGAAGGCAACTTTATCCGACAAGAAACATACCATTTAACATTGGACATAATGGGGATTTTCTAAAGATCTTCTCTTACAAAACTACTCGGAAAATTGGAACCAAACTTGGCTACAATGATTCTTGTAAGTTTCCTGTAAAAATAGCTTTCTCGGTTCGCACTTTTCGAACCAAGATGACCATCATCGGGAAGCATAGTTTAAGATTGGACACAATTGGATTTGCATTCAAAGATCTGTCTTCTAAAACGAAAATGAAAATAATAGTCTATGGGTTTGAGATTTTTTATGTTCGTATCTCATCCAAGATAACATAGCTAGAGAAAGGGTTCTATGACTATGCGTTCAGAAATCTTTAAAAAAAGAGACCAATGACAACCAATCTTGGTCACAATAATGCATTGGTGGTCCCTTAAAAATTGCTTGGATAATTTCCATACCTCATTCAAGGTGCTTATAGCCAGTCGCAACATAATTGAATATTGGACGACCGTATTGCCTCTTTCTTGAGTTATCTAAGAGGGATGGACAGGGTATAATAATAATAATAATAATAATAATAAAATCTTTATTTAAAGTGAGAATCTAAAGAGGGTAACCCGATTAGACATTATCTAAATTTCATTGGGCCCTCTAAATATCAACATGTTTACAACAATTAATATATAACAATATTAAGTATGACATACATATAAAACATACAATAATAAATACACAAATAGGTCATTAAGATGTCGACAAAAATAGTTGAAACATTTTTTCTTAGATATGTGTAAGCTTTTAGATATTTTGAAATCAGTTAGTAATTCGTTCCATAATGTATAAGCAGAATAATGAAATGATTTTTTTCTAAAAAATTGTATTGGTCTCGGTATAAACAAATTGTTTGTGGATTGAGATCTTAAGCTGTAAGTATTTATAATATCATTTTTCGGCCTCAAATAATTAGGTACCATTTCATTAACAATTTTGTACATTAGAATAGCTTTCTGATTTAAGGTTAAGGGAGACAGGAGAAAGTAGGAGGGAAAAGGGAGAAATGGGGAAAGGAGAAAGGAGAGAGGGGCGAGAGAAAGGAGCAACGGGGCGGGAGAAAGGAGCAAAGGGGTGGGAGAAAAGAGAAAGACATCCCTCTGTCCACTCCCTCATCTAAGGCCATGGGCCGAATGATCAGTGCACTTCTAGCTCTTGAGATTCTGTGCTTTCTATGCATCATCGGAACCATTCTCCTTGATAAATAAATCAAATTTACTTTCACAAAGTTATATATTAAAGACTAACGATCTACATTTTTGATATAAGTACCAAAAATGATTTTTCCCATAAAGCATTGACTGTAGATTAGTTGAAGGGCGTCAGTGACGTCAGCGGACTGTGACGGTATCAAATGGACGAAAAATAACGACAGTGCCGAATGCGTGGACACAAATTCATTTTTTATGGAAATTTAATGTTTTTTTTTTTTTCTTTTGATAAAGAAAAATTTTACCTTGTATCATCATAAAGGTCTGGCAAAATTTAAAAATTAATAAGAAAATACATTTTCGCTTCCGTTTTCACGTCACTGAAACATTGCGTCTGTTTATAGATACGAAGTAGTTACGCCTCAAACGCTTAACACTAAAAGACGCACAATTTTTGCTCCGCTTAATTTTGATTATTTGTGTAAAAATGTTGCAGAAACTAGAAGATTTCTGGACCTACAAAGATTGGGAAGTTTTACAGGTTAGTTTTCCCTGGTTAAACCGGTAAATAATCGCAGGATATTACTGAAATAAGTTCATGTGCCGGAATGCAAGAAAGGTGGCGGGTATTCTATCGTCTAAAAAACAAACATTAAACCAACGCCCATATATAATTTTTTACCGATGTTATAGTAGTCACGATATGTGATATTTACATCCCAGCGCTGGTGATCTGAGTCGGATAACCCCATGCAGCAATCTCACCCCATTTAGAACAAAGGCCGTCGGGTGATCTTATACAGACACACCACGTCCTCATGTGATAACTATAACTTATGTTCCAACAGTTAAAGATGTGATCGTATTCCCACTCAATGAAAAGCTAACCACGTAAATCTGAAAAATTAATTAAGACCATAACTTTTATCCGTTACCTTGTATCCTCTGGTCATTTTAAATTGTCACGTGTTAAGGGGTTTTGGTATCGAACTTCTCAACTTCTTTACTTTTATCCATTTTAAAGCATTCAAACTTTTTGCCCACGAACCATAATATTTTGATTATAATTTTATTTTACAAATCTTTGGCAGCATTCTGACAAAACTTCATTAAATCCTATTTATTGTGTAACATTTGTTTATGAATAAATATGAATATTGCTCATATTAATCCTGTGAAAATTGCAGAGGATTTTAATTTGCCGCCAAATTTTTAACATATATTTCAAAAAACGACATCAGTAATCTATCATTTTTTGTTTGTTTGCTGAAAGTACTTTTTGTCACTTTTTTAACAAAAAACCTATACTTATTTTCAAATTGAGAAGCTAACATTCTTCCTAAGTATGTCGTTTACTAACCGATCAGTGGGTCAACCCGAGGCCATGTCTATGCCATTTGGTTTTTGCAGTGAGAATGGCGCCATGAGACAAACCTTCAAGTTAAGTAAGTCCACAAAGATTCCATTAAATTCCTCGGAAAATTAATAATTTGGTCAATCTAATCCACTCGTCACGGGATATTGCCATAGTCAGTTCAGGGAAAATCAATGAGCAAGTAGAAGTGAAAAAATTTGTGCTGGTGTAGATGCGTCCGGGCGACAGTTATTACTATAGGAATAAAAGTAATTTTGGAGAAGTTTCTCGACATACTCACAAACGGAATAAAGTTCGAATGGCTTTATGTAAAGTTTGTGAGAGAAATACCACGTTTATACATCAATAATTCCAATCCGTTGAAGAAGAAAACATTAAACAAAAGAACAAATTAAATATTTACAACTAATTTAAAGATGTTATCATTGGTTTTCAAACGCAGTTAGCAGTTATGGTATTCCAAGAAATAAAACTTTTGAAAATTTGACTCGCATGAAATATTTAACTGTATTTGCGCAATCACTTGGCGTCCGTCGTCTGTCAGTCGTGCTTTCCTTCGTCTTCCATTCACCCATCATAAGGCACCGACCGTTTCATTTTCAAGGGGACCTTGGAATGTATAGAAAAATATTTTCTGGCCACGATTTTTGTAAAAAAATTCCCTGACCAGCACCTGCATGGGTTGAAAAAAAAAATCCGACCCTAATTATGTCCATTTAAAAAAAAAAGTCTTGCTCACCAAATTTTCCTAGCATAGTTTATATGTGAAAAAAAAAATGATCTGGTCCGGCTTTGTAAAACTCACAGCCCCGCTGAAAATCAAATGGTCCTTGCCTATGAATGATGTTTCCAAATTGTTTCCAACTCAACTGTCTTCAAACGTTTTACTTATTGAGGTATAACGAATAATGAGATTAATTATGTTTTGCAGGAGAGTGAAAAGAGACCAGTATTTGGTCCTCTTAGAAAAGTCCATGATACTTCATCTGACGTGAAAATATCTGACAAGAGAGAATCAGTTCGACTTGGTGATGGATCAGGAGAGCCTGATAGAGACAATAAGAAGACATCGGTAAGTTACTATTATTAATTAAGTTTTTTATACCCCCGCCTTAAAAGGTGGGGGTTTCTAGAATTCCTCTCTTTCCACCCGTCCGTCTGTCCGTCCGTCCGTCACACTTTGCATTCCGGATGATAACTTGAGCTTAGTTTGAAAAAAGTTTTAACATTTTGGGACAATTTTTCTATTCATAAAATATAGGTCAAGTTCGATTTTGACCGTAATTGGACTTTTTGTTCCAGAGTTATTTCCCTTGATTTATGCGCAAAATCTGTAAATTTTATGGCTTCAATTTGCTTTGAGGGAAAGTTTCAATATTTAGGGACAATGTTACTAATTATAAAATACAGGAGTGGGTTGCACAAAAGTTAATAGCCTATTCAATATTTAATAGTATATTAAGCTTTAACATTTCCTTTCTAATTTAATAGACTATTAACTTTTAATAGTCTATTAAGTTTTAATTGAGCTTTGTGCAACCCAGTCCTGGTCAAGTTCGATTTGCCATGTGATCCTATTTTGTGTTCTAAAGTTATTGCCCTTTAAATACACAAAATCTGTAAATTTTATGGTTACCGAATGATAACTTGAGTTTGCTGGGAAGGAAATATTTGATATTTTGGGATGATGTTTCTATTCATAGAATAGAAGTTCGATTTTCACCATGATCAGACTTGGAGGTTCAGAGCAATTCCCTTGAATTACGCAAAATCTGTGAATTTTATGGTTTAAAGAGGATAACTTGATTTTTTAAGAAAGTTTTGAGATTTGGGACAATGTTACTATCAATAACATCCATGTCAAGTTCGATTTTCACTGTGATCTAATTTTGTGTGCCAGAGTTATTACCGTTGAATCATTTATCTGTACATTTCGTTGTTTCTGGATTGCTTTACAGTTATAATGTTACTAGCTATAAAATGTAGGCTAAAATCAATTTTCAGTGTGATCGTTTTCTGTGTTGCAGAGTTATATTACCATTGAATTGTGAAAAATCTGTAAATGTTTATGGGTTCTGGATAATAACTTGCAAAATAGATTTTAAACTTTTTTAAACATGGTTCTTACAATAAAGTACAGATCAATTTCAATTTTTATCCTGATTGGTTTTTACATTCCAGCGTTATTGCCCTAGAATTACACAAAATCTGTAAATTTGATGGTTTTAGGATGATTACTTGAGTTTGCTTTGAAAAAAAGTTTGTGAATATATATAACCATGAAATTCAAGTTTAGTTTAATTTTTCACAGTAATTGGTTATTCAGATTACACAGTTATTTTTCTTAGTTTGTAGATGATTTAGTTGTGTTCACCTCAGAGAATAGTTGCAATATGTTTCTCACCACAAGGTACTGGTATTATTTGATTTATTTTCTCTATACTAATGAAAAAGCTAATAGTCAACCAAAATAGTTAAATATGTTCCTGTTTTGTTAAATAACATATTATCTTCAAACGTTCAAGATAAACTATCGGGACAAATTTCGATTCTTAGTTTAATTGCAAAGGGTACTTCGGTTATGGCCCTTGCAAACTTCAAAATTTTGCAACGTTTTGGATTTCTGACCAATAACTTTTGAATAAAATACGTAGTCTACGAACTTTGCAAGTCAGTTGATTACTTATAAATACTAAAGCTCAGAGCAATTTCAATAATGTTTTAAAAGTATAAGTGGATCAAGGGTTATGCATCTTAAAACTTTTAGGGTTCCCACTCATAATTGCAAAAATAAATCCCTAAACTCACTCCAAGTTCAATTAAGGATTTAGAAGAGAGAGAGTGATTATGGAGTTAAACCCCTGGAAACTTTTTAGAAAAAGTGTCTGAACAGCGTAATGCACCACCAGGCATTACTATACTGAGCAAAAAAGTTTTGCAACACATTTCCAACATTTTTGAATTTTAACAAAAATGCTTGAATGCTGATATATTCTGTTCTAAGATAAAAATTACCAGTATTTTCTTTATTTCAACCCTAAAAAAATCATCATTTTGTCAGGTAGGGTGTACAAGATATCCATTTAAATTATGGTCCTAAATTAAACCCATCTTTTGCGAAAAAAGCGGAAGAACCTCTTCATGACAACTGTTTCAAAACCAGTTCTGGTAATCAAAAACGTTTTGCATAAAAACGAAAAAAATGTCATTTTTGCATATCCCATCTTTTTCACTGTTTCCCTTTTTAGACGGAGTTTGCAAAAGATTAATGCAATTTTAAGAAATTATAGTCAGACTTAATGCTTAGGGTACGACCATTTAACCTGAAAAGGGAGGGGGGTACGGTTTTTTTCTGCACAGAAAATTTTTTTCGCGCTTATTTATTTTTTGCACACGTATCAACAAAATATTTTTTTTCAAAATTAACATTATTATACCCCACGCAACGAAGTTACGGAGGGTATATAGTTTTTGACTGGTCCGTCAGTCCATCCGTCCGTCCGTCCGTCCGTCCGTCTGTCTTTAAGTGGGTACATCATTTGTCCGGATAACTCCTCCTACAGTTTTAAGATAGGAAGTTTTTATTTTGCAGGTTGATTCTGCACCAATCAAAGATGTGCATGCTATTTCGATTTTGATTTTGGAGAATTTTTCAAAAAAATACACATTGTTGAACTTTGTCATTTTTGTGCATAATATTACATATAAGGTACATCATTTGTCCGGATAACTCCTCCTACAGTTTTTAAGATAGGGAGTTTTTATTTTGCAGGTTGATTTTGCACCAATCAAAGATGTGCATGCTACTTCGATTTTGATTTTGGAGAATTTTTCAAAAAAATACACATTGTTGAACTTTGTCATTTTTGTGCATAATATTGCATATAAGGTACATCATTTGTCCGGATAATCCTCCTACAGTTTTTAAGATAGGAAGTTTTTATTTAGCAGGTTGATTGTGCACATATCAAAGATGTGCATGCTACTTGGATTTTGATTTTGGATAATTTGTCAGAAAAATACACATTGTTGAACTTTGTCATTTTAGCGCATTATATTGCATATAGGGAACATTATTTGTCCGGATTTCTCCTCCTACAGTTATTAAGATAGGAAGTTTTTATTTTGCAGGTTGATTGTGCACATATCAAAGATGTGCATACTACTGGGATTTTCATTTTTGCCGATTTTTCACAAAAGTATGCATTGTTGAAATTAGTCATTTTTGGGGTGAGATAATGCATATATGGTACATCATTTGTCCGGATAACTCCTCCTACAGTTTTTAAGGTAATAAGTTTTTATTTTGCAGATTGATTGTGCATGTATTGAAGATGTGCATTATACTTGAATTTTATTTTTGCTGATTTTTCATAAAAATGTATTTGTTGAACTTAGTCATTTTAGGCGGGATAATGCTTATAGGGTACACCATTTGCCTGGATAAATCCTCCTACAGTTTTGAAGATATTTTACAGAATGATTGTGCATTTGTAAGAGATGTGCAAATTACTGGATTTTTATAATCTTTTTTTTTCAATAATGAAGGATTATTCGATATGTGGGGGCGTGGGGTATGTGAGCTTGCTCACTAAGGTTCTTTAATTTTTTTGGGCAGAAAGCCTCATTCAGAAATTAGTTTTTCATCATTTTGGCAGCCAAAATATTTTTTTCACATAAAATCAGATCAAAAATATTTTTTTAGAAAAAAAAAACATAGCCC
>MJUU01023306.1:157363-177504 GCA_002080025.1 Modiolus philippinarum
TTAAGATAGGAAGTTTTTATTTTGCAGGTTGATTGTGCACATATCAAAGATGTGCATGCTACTTGGATTTTGATTTTGGATAATTTTTCAGAAAAATACACATTGTTGAACTTTGTCATTTTTACGCATTATATTGCATATAGGGTACATCATTTGTCCGGATAACTCCTCCTACAGTTTTAAAGATAGGAAGTTTTTATTTTGCAGGTTGATTGTGCACATATCAAAGATGTGCATACTCCTTGGATTTTCATTTTTGCTGATTTTTCACAAAAATATGCATTGTTGAAATTAGTCATTTTTGGGGTGAGATAATGCATATATGGTACATCATTTTTCCGGATAACTCCTCCTACAGTTTTTAAGGTAATAAGTTTTTATTTTGCAGATTGATTGTGCATGTATTGAAGATGTGCATACTACTTGAATTTTATTTTTGCTGATTTTTCATAAAAATGTATTTGTTGAACTTAGTGTCATTTTTAGGCGGGATAATGCTTATAGGGTACACCATTTGCCTGGATAAATCCTCATACAGTTTGAAGATATTTTACAGAATGATTGTGCATTTGTAAGAGATGTGCAAAGTACTGGATTTTTATAATCTTTTTTTCAATAATGCAGGATTATTCGATATGTGGGGGCGTGGGGTATGTGAGCTTGCTCACTAAGGTTCTTTAATTTTTTGGGGCAGAAAGCCTCATTCAGAAATTTTTTTTCATCATTTTGGCAGCCAAAATATTTTTTTCACATAAAATCAGATCAAAAATATTTTTTTTAGAAAAAAAACATAGCCCCCCCCCCTTTAAGTTAAATGGTCGGTCCCTAATGATTAGTCGAACCCAAGTCCAGCTCAATGATATAAAAGTAAATCAAGGAATTGAGATTTGGCATCCTAAAGATGCTTTTTATTGATACCAATTTTTGTCAGTTCTTTTAAACAGTATATTTTTATATCATTTATATTGGTTTTACCATGGAGAAATTTTGCCCCAAGCGTCGCCATTCCGTGATAAAAAAATATATATATGGGTACCGCTTATATTTTCATATTTTTCCGAGAAAAGTTCCTTTTACGACGACGTAGTGTTGGTTTAAAATTTAGATTCCGTAAATGGTTTGCCTGTTTGATTGTTTCTTTGACTAATCTTTTTTTTTAACTTTTAGGATGGTGATCGTAATGAAACAAGATATATACCTGGATGGTACAACATTCAACAATGGACTGAAGCATTCGAGAGTCAGATGCAGGTACATGTATTAGTTATTCTGTCAATTTAACGTATGTTGGTTGCTATCAATTTGCGTCAGACGTATGGTAGTAGAAGACGTTTTAGTTCACCTGGCTCAAGCAAGGGCGATGTTCAGCAGTCACTTGGCGTCCGTGCTTCGCCTTGAACTTTTTATTCAAAGATCTTCTCCTTTGAAACAACTTTATGAGTTGCAACCAAAACTTGCATTGTTCACAACAGCCCTTGGAATGTCACCTGCAGCTGACAGTATACATTCCATCCAAAATAACCACTAGCGTGGATCATAGTTTAACATTGGAACCTATGGAACATTCTTCAAAAATCATCTCTTAAATTACTGCTATTAGAATCAAACATAGTCAAAACGGCCCTCCTATGGCCCCTCAAAAAGGACCTTAGATGACCCCTTAGATGAACCATCCAAGATGGCTGCCAGCGGAGAACATAATTTAGCATTGTACCTATAAAGCTATATTGTACTCTAAGGAAAAATATTCATAAATCGAACCAATTGTCAAACAAATACCAAACATATAGACAATTGTCATTAGATGACCTTCTTAAAAATGGCATTCAGAAGTTCCATATTCATCCAAGATGGCAACTAGCGGGGAACCTATTTTAACTTTGAACCCTTTTCAAAAAACGAAAAACACATTCAGCTTTTATACATCTTTAAGGTTAATGGTCTTCCAAATGTTTTGCTTTGTTTACACTGTTGTCATCTTCAGAAACTATATCCACAGTAACTTCGGTATTTTTTGTTCAAAGATCTTGTTCAATTAGAACCAAATATAGTCACAATGGTACTCAGATAGTTATCTTTAAAAAGGATATCCATCAGATCTGCACCTAATCAAAGATGGACACTAACGATGAACATAGTTTGGCATTGGACCCTATAAAAACCCTTAAAAGACTGCGAGTCCAATAAGAACCGGACATAGTCATGATGGTTAGGTGGTCACTTTCAAATAGGGTATCCTACAGGTCCGTCTCCTATCCTGGTTAAAAGCTAGCATTTAACGTTTGACACTATGGAGAACTTATTTAACAAATAGAATAAA
The DNA here is from genome assembly GCA_002080025.1 of Modiolus philippinarum. NCBI lineage: Eukaryota > Metazoa > Mollusca > Bivalvia > Mytilida > Modiolidae > Modiolus > Modiolus philippinarum. Next base: position 159,684 of record MJUU01023306.1, read on the forward strand.
AAGGACAACATGAAACACCTACAATAGCCGAAATAGCCGAAAAACACAGGGGCATGCCACAATATCTAAAGGAACTGCACAAGAAAAAAAAAACAACAATTAAAAGACAAAAGACAAACGTTAACATAAACGTAAATGATCTTTTCTTTTTCCTATAACTATTTGTCCAAATAGGACCAATTTTAGAATGTTTTTTATATGACCCTTTTTAAAAAAAGATATTCAACTGTTCCGTATCTCATCCAAGTGGTTAGCGGAGGGAAAGATACTTTATTTACATTGAAACATGTTTGAAATCGTCCAAAGATCGTCTCGGAAACTACTAGTCCCAATGTATTCACTGTCGGCCTTAAGAGGTCTCATATAAATATCCAACATGTCCGTATCTCACCGAAGATGACGGATAACCTAGTTTAAAATTGGATCCTTTGGAAACATGTTGAAAGGTCGAAGTTAGCAATATATACCCTTTAGAGCCCCTTGTTTCCAAAGAAATCATATTGATTTTTGATCGACTCGTACTGTTGATTTGACTCGAATCTGGTCGAGCATTTGCATTCATCTTATGTAAATATCTTCTTGTCTGAAACCAAAAGGTCGACCGAACGTGGCCAAAAAGGTCCGTTGTTGAAACAGTGTGTATCAATGTTTTGTTTGCAACTTGAAAGCGGAAAACATATCTCAAAGTTTTATCCTACATAGATCTTCTCGATTTTTGGTTAGTTTATACTCAACATATTCACTCTTAAATGGCCACATACACGAAGTGTTGGCGGATCCAGAAGGCTGGGGTTTCGTCTTATAAAAGTATACCAATCCAAGTCACAAATCATAGTTAAAACAGTTTTGGTACTTTATTTGATTATAGAGGATTGCGAATTTCTAATTTAAAATTCCAGTACAGAAAGAGTCCATGTGCAGGCCGTTTATCGGATATGTCTGTCATATTTTGTTTGCATTAAAGCACTGAAGATAAAAAACTTGACATGAGTTTGATATTAGACGCAAAGGGAAAGTAAACTGAAAAAAAATGTTGGTGAATACAAAATAAAAATAATTGATGAATGTTCATGTACATACAAAAACTGATCATTCATTATTTCAAAATTGTCAACAATTCTTTATTCTTCCCATATCTTGTTTAAAAGCTCGACTGCAGATAATTTTCATATACATGTAATTATTAACATCTTTATTACAAAATGAAATTTTATTGTATACAACAGCAAACAATTAACTGTATATGCACATATCCTAATAATCTCAGTACAAAGTGACCAAACCATTTAATTTTATTTTTGTTACTCATCTTAAAGTTACCATGAGTCATGTACCATGCGTACGTAATCATTTGCTTATTGCTTCAGTTCCTGATATTTACAGCAATTGTATGAATTATCGATCGTTTTTGTGTACACAAGAAAATACTATTTAAAGCCCTATTCACATGCACATTCAAGTTTACATAAATTTGCACTAGAGTGCAAACACTGAATGTGAATGCAGTTGCATATATGTGTATTATAACAAAGATGTTAATTTTCACGAGGGGCAGGGGCAAATTCGTATTGTAAACATTTTGAGCATGTAAATGCAAACTGAAAATGCATACTTTGTAAACAGCTGCTACGTTTTTATGAAACGAGAAAAGGGTCTTCGTTTGAACTCTGAAAGTGCAAGTGTTATCTTTATAACGGTTTCGTCTCATTTCAACCTTTAAGCTTATAATAGCAGAAGTTGAACATTGATCGGAAATAAAAAAAATAAATTCAATGCAATATTATATTTATGTATTGTTCTACAAATTTTCAAGATCTTATGAAAACTTTGAATGTTCAGGATCCTTTTCACTTCTTTGTAATTGGCTTTTAAAATTGGAACACTCACCTCTGATTAAAATCATGTAAATGCACAGCAAAATACTTTAATTTACATACAGGTGTATTCAATCTTGTGCATGCGAATAGGGCTTCAGACTAGATGTTTACAAAATAATACATCTATCTTACACAATTTAACAAGATTAACAGACTTAAAACACCGTATAAATATATTCGATGAAGTTTGAAATTTTTAACATTTTATTTTCTTTAGGTGTACTTTCATTTAGATGCAGATCACCAAAGCAATGATAGTGCAACAAGACAAGTAAACGACTAAAGTGAATGGAATAATATGTACTATTTGGATCCTGACGAAATATAAAATGTTTTTACAAGAAAAATGCCAATGGAAGAAAAATACAATACAACAGCTACTTCAATGCAAAGGACAAAATATTGGCGAAGTTTGCCCAACAAATGAAAAATAACAGCTATCAGTGTCAGGATGGATATCAATGCAATACAGGTACTCCGACAAAACCAAATAAAATAACAGCTACAAAGACGTTGCTTAAGTCAATATCACAGCTACCATGATGAACAGCGCAATCCACGTCTGTCCGCAGGCACCAACTACCAAGACGAACGACAAGGCAATTTTGCCCGACAAACACAATAATAAGAGTTACCAAGATGAAAAGGCGATACATAGCAGATACAAAGACGAAGGTCAACACTCAGCCGACGTCTTGAAAAGGATGAAGATCAACGCAATGTAATGTCCGACATGAACAAACAAAGTAACGGCCAAATAGCAGGATGTATGTCCACTGAATATTCAAATTTGTCCGACAAGACCACAAAGTAATATCTTAAAATAATAGATTTAAGAATGAAGTTATATTCCCTGCTAGATTAATGAAAGACAAATTTACAGTAAGCAAATAAGATCAACGCAATACTCATTTTGTTCGATAACAAATAACGGATACAAGAAGGAAAGTAAACATTAGACATTCCCCCCAGCAAGATCAGTGAAAGACTAACACCAAATAAATCTATCAAAACGCCAGACTCATTTTTTGGTGACAAGATCAATGAAAGTGTTAAAAAGGCTATCGAAATGAAGGGATAATGTTAAGTTTTTTTTTTTTTAGCGAAATGCCAAATGTAAGACGAATATTAAACAAAAACCATCAATACTATGTCTCATTTTCCCCGAAAAGATGAACAGCATTACAACAGCAACTAGGATGAACGGAGGTCATCGCTAAGCTGAAGTTTTCCACACATGACAAATCAAAGACAAACACACAATAGCAGCTAATAAGATAAATGAAATACTTGTGTTTTCCTGAAATACCACTTATCAGTATCAAGTTCAACACAGTGACCATTTTTGCGGGACAAAACCAGAAAGACGAATTGAGCAAAACAACTTACAACAAAAGGCAAACGTGATAGCAACAAGGATGGTGGTCCATACAAATTCGCCACTGCCGACAAGATCAATCCAATGAAAGACAGTACAAAATAATTATTTGGAAGACAGAGATCAACGTATTATTCATATGTGACAGAAAGACTGATGTGAAATGACAACTATTGTGTATAAAACACGGACACCCATTAGATTAATTGTAAGTTAGTTCACGACAGTGTAACCCTCCGAATTTAAATGGGTTATGCATACAAAGATAGACCGGAATAATACATTCTTAGTATAGTATTAACTTAAAAGGTTCGGTTATTAGTATAAACCAAGATAGCTGAGTCAAGCATTTATAAAGCAGAATAATTAAACTATAGAGGATGATTGTCACGTAAATTATTAGTAGGATTCAAAGTTTTTGTTCAGATTAAAGAACATATTTAAAAGCAAAAAAGTCAAAGATCCGTGTGCTAATTTTTTAGATGAAAATTAACATTAACATTTGGTGGGAATATAGTTTCTCTTGATTTTTCATTCTTTGTTATTTGTTTTTTTTCTTTTGGCTTTTAAACTATGACAAAAAAATTAAATTATATAGAAAACATGGTTCTTTTCAAAAGTGTTAAGATTAGATATATGGAAAAAAAATCCATGTGCAAGAAAAAAAAACTTATTTGAATGGCTAAAAAACGTAGATATCGCATGATTTTGACGTTGACAATCATGTCCCCTTAATAAAATTTAAAAAGGTTTGGAAGGTGCATAAATATGGATACCATTAATGAATACAAGTACAACTCGGCATAAGAATTGTATAAAAAGCATCACACTGCACCACGGAAGACAAACATGAAACATGACGGATATTGAACAATGAGTGCTGATTTGTAAACCATAAACTAAGGCAATGTCCCCTGTCATCAGTTTATTAAGCTTGATCTTTAAAGCAGCTGACTAGCAATATATACATATAGAATAATGGAAGTTTTGTTTTTAATACAAGAAATATTGGCGAACAATAATGGATCGAGCCCCTTGTGGGCGAGTCCATTATTGGAGCCAATATTTCTTGTATCAAAAACAAAACTTCTATCATTCTTTTTATCGGTAATCAACTAAATCATTTCATAGAACAAATTTTGAAAATAAATGTTAATTTTCAACTAATCGTGAAATTGACTAGTATTGATTACTTAAAGAATTTGTACGATCCGGTAAGAGTCTCTATATATGTATATTTCTTTGTTTCATTGATTCTGATTGACAAAGCAGGCATGGCCTGAGACACTTTTTGCCAGTATTTTCTAGTATTCGGGCAGTAGCAAATACTGAAAAATATTTGCTTCGTGAGATCGAAGGAAACTCATACAAATTACCGATAAAATTGATTATTTCTGTTTATAGGTAGGGATTTTTCTGCAGTTTACAAATATCTACACGAACTATATTTCACGCATTGATCCAAATTACAATAGCAAGATATAAATTGAACATTGCTTATTTTCTTTTTGACAATTTTTGTCTATATAGCAAAACAAATGTTTGAACTAATTAAGTGTGCAAAAGCAGACAATGCCAAATACTCTTCAGTTCAAAAAAGTGTTCAAATTCTAGATATAAATAATATTAGTACATCACAACTTATTGTCTTAACGAGTTGTGTAGTACTTTCAGTGACTTGATAAAAATTTCAAGGCTCCCATTTGTCAACAATAAAAAAATAGAGAAGGAAATTAAGTTAATATGTCTACAGTTTTAAAAAGAAACATACCAGTAAATATTTATACCAGAAGGTGTCCCGAAATAAATCAAACTGCTGACAAAAGGCACATAGGTAACCTGTTCACTTCTGTGTGGATACCATAAAAATCATATTACCTTTTCAGCGACCCTTTTGTTTTTCGGTCTAGCAAAATACTAGAATTACTGACTTTGTATGGAGTGAATGAGCATGCATATATCACTCAACGCAAAATAAACTCAAAACTTTTATACCTAAAGTTGGCGTAATTTCTGCAGATGTATATTTCGACAATTTATGTTTGCTCGGTGCAGTGAAAATTAGAAAAAAATCGGTAGATCTAAATAAAAAAACAAACAAACAAACAAACAAAAATTAGATGTCAAATAACCAAAACAAACCAAAACTAAATGCCAATATATCGGAGCAAGCTACAAATGAAAATATTAATTAACTACTAGTACTGCACTTAGAAATTACAGTCATATCTCTTACTTCAGCATAAGTTAGGTAATAACCATATTTCTTCTTTAACTTGATAAATGATAAGAGATTAATATATATTCTTGTTTCTTTCAGATGCCTAAATATACTGGATACTGCGTCAGAAATGAGGAATATCTTCAACAACTTGATAGTTATTATGGAAGTGAATCTCGACGAACCGATGTTGACCGTTATCCAACAGACGTTTATTGGGCTCATGAGTCGTATTATCGATCCACTCAGGAGATCAGAGCACATCATGAATCAATGAAGACCGGTATCAGACAGGAGATAGACGAGGACATTGCAGATTTGGCTGCTGAACTTTTGAGGGCGGATTCAGTTCTGGAGGTTGCAGATAGCATGGCTAACAGACTTGATTGTCCACAGTGGAAAGAGAGGATCAACTTCAGCCACTCTTATCATCCACGACAGCCACCCAAGACAAGAATGATGAAACTGTCAGATAATCAGGATGTATTGGTGAACCTCATAGAAACCAGATATCCTCTTCAGAACAGGAAACCAACTTCCAACACTAAGACGCCATGCCATACACCAGCTCTACCAGTTCAACGTCACAACACATTCACCACGATTCCATTCTCTACAAGTGCTCTGTTACAACGGTCACTCAACAAGATCAACTTCCTGTCGTCGAAACAAAGATCAAATCCTGACCAGTCATTATTTCGACCAAAGTCCGAAAGCGAGGTCAACTTCAGCACTTTTTGGAACAGCCAAAGTCAGAGTTTTTACTTATACCAAAACAGATACCAGCCCAAGCTTCATACTATTGACTTTGAACAGCCATTGATCTCAACGAATGTGCCATCTTGTTCAACAGATACTGCATCAGCGAAAGACCGAAAGAGGAAATTATCTTCTGATTCAGTCGTTCAGCCATCATCTAAACGTCAGCCTACAGTGCCAACAAAAAGACAGCAGGTACCACAGAGGAAACAATGCAGCATGACCAACGTCGGCCTTTTTGGAGTTCCTGTATATATTCCTTCAAAGGCACCTAGAATTTCTTCAGCTGAACCGATACGCCATCCACGTCAACATTAAGGCTCTCCGACGAAACTCTCCAGCGTGTGATAATACTGGACTATCTGTGATATTTTTATAACGTTTTATGTTTTATGTTTTTACTTGATACAATTTTGTTTTTATTTATGTTTTCTTATGATATCTACAGCATTACCATGGCTTTAACCTATGTAAAATTAAGATAATTTTACATAAATTCTATATTGAGCCACTCTAGAATCATCATCATGTGTAATATCAAGCAGCACGAAATTGTTGTACATCTTGATCTCTGTTCCTAAATTCTAAAGTTGGGCATGTGCATCTTAATCTCTGTTCTTAGATTCTAAAGTTTGGCTTGTACATCTTGATCTCTGTTCCTAAATTCTAAAGTTGGGCATGTGCATCTTAATCTCTGTTCCTAAATTCTAAAGTTTGGCTTGAACATCTTGATCTCTGTTCCTTATTTCTAAAATTCGGGTTGTACATCTTGATCTCCGTTGCTAAATTCTAAAGTTTGGCTTGCAATACAACAAACATCAGTTCAGATAACATGTTTTATGAACCATTGTCATTTCACTGTAGCATCATGTGTGTATTTCTTAATAAAATTAACATTTTTATGTTACATTGATGTTATTTTAATTCTATATAGCCATCTATGCCTAAAAATAAGAATCGATAGAAATTTGCGGCAGTAAAAGTAGTTGTAGGTTTATATCACATGTGCCCTGTGTTACATACCAACCTTAAAAATGTACCTGGTAATAATCTTTATTTGGTTAAGGTTTACTACTGCAAATGTTTTATGATTTTTTACGGCTTTCGTGTTTGCTGCTGTTTGTTTCGTCCTTTTCTGGATGTTTTCCTTATTTATTATAAAATATACCGAAGTTACTGTAAAATGGCCATTTCAATAACATATGTTTCTTCAGAGCAGATGAAATCGAGACCTTATGGGAGTCCATAAACCGAAATTCGAAATATCTGTAAAAACTGACAGAGAACAAATAATCAATAGCATCTAATAAAAAAAACCAAAATCAGTTAAGGACAGATCTATGCACCAGGGAGATACTTTTTAGTTTTCTAAATTAAGATTTTGCAAGTTTCCTCAGTGTTACCCCAATTTGCCATGTTTACGACATTTTTTTTTCTTTGTATTTGTTTTGCGTCGTATTGTTGATTTATTTGTTGGAAAAATGTTTGATTTGTTCTCAGCATACCACACTCACAGCAATATTTCTGCTATATGGCTAGTTTAGCTTCAAAGCGAGACGGGACAATCCTTGTTCTGAATTTAACCGTAAAATTCGGAAAGATGAATAAAAGCTGGTAGTGAACAAATAACAATAGGTTCTAAATGAAAACCAAAATCAGGCTTTGCACGGGGGAAGCGCCCATAAATTTAAAACGAAATTGCAAGAATTTAGATACTGCAATTTACAAATAAATTCGTTTTCTGGAGTCGGCACGAATTAATGACTACTTAACTAGTGCATACTCTCAATGACTAACATTCTACCATCAGAGGCATAAACCCAGTGACAATATCAGTAACAAAATACTAAAAAAATGGGATTTTGTGGATAGTCATTTTGACGACTTTTGTCTCGTTAGTTCAGATCATATCAACTCATAAAACAAAATGAAAACTAAAAAGAGAACGAATAATTAACCTATGTATATATTCCGTACGGATGAAATCAAAACATTTTGAAAATCATAAACCGAAAGATTTCTAAAAGATCAATAGGATCTAAATGGATAGCCAAAATCAGCTGACAACTCTTTGCACGACTGACAGATCCTTTGTTCTATACCAAGTTTCAAGAATTTAGACATTGCAAGTTTTCAAATCAAATCGAAATACTGATCAAGTGGCTTTTGAATACCCCGATGACTTGCAATCCACTAGCTTATATATAAACTCAGTGGTAAACTAAAATTATTGAAATTTTATTTCTGCAAATGGCCATTTCGATAACTTTTGTCTCATCATACATATCAAATCAAATCAGTTAATATACCATAAAGCCAAGGATGTACAAAAGCTGATAGAAAACAAATAACCAATCAGAAATAAATTGAAAGCCAAAGCTGCTTACGACGGAGCTTTGCACGTGGCAGATGCTCCTTTGTTGTACACGAAATTTCTGTTTCTTGGTGAAGAATTACGACATTGCCACTTTTCGGACCAGAAAGAAATTCTGGCATATACACCTTCCCCCACGGCGACCCACTGGTTACAAATAATTTCACATCGAAATTACTGTTAGTGTAGTTTCTGCAGAAACTTTCAATACCAAAGTTCTTGAAATTTGTTTAAAACCAAGGAGTATTTCCCTCGTATTTTTGCTAAGAACCGAACTTCTGGCTACAGGACTGGTGAATACCCTTGGAGACAAACAGTTCACAAGCAGATGCATCAAATCAGTGGCAATAAATAATTTAACACAAAAATGACGAAAATTGAAATTCTGTTGATAGTCATTTTGATTACTTTTGTCTCATAAGTGCAGATCAAATCAAAACATTTTGGACAACATGAAGCAAACAAAATGAATAAATGCAAATAACCATATTTTGTTTCTTCAAAACAGATGAAATCAAAGCATTGGAAAAACCATACATCGAAAGATTTCTGAACTCTGGTAGGGAACAGATAACCAATAATGTTTAATTGGAAAATGACCAATCTTTGCACGGGGAGATACTCCTTAGTTTGAGACGAAAATTAAAGAAATAAGTTATTGCAAGTTTCCAAATAAAATCGATTTTCTGGCCAGCACCGAAATACTGACAAGAAGGCTGGTGAAAACCCTCAGGGACCAATAGTCACCAGCAGAGGTATCGTTCAAGGGTTAATAACATTTACGAATGTTTATTTGGTTCGTGCTGATTACCATATCAACAACTTGCGTGTCTTCATTGCAGAGCAAATCAAACATAAACTGATTGGTGTTTTAAGCTGACAGCGGACAAATAGCTAAATTATGCCTCTCTAGTACAAACCAAATCAAAACATTTTGAAAAAAAAAAACGAATAAATAAAAAGTGATAGAGAAAAATTAACAATAGAGAACGTTTTTTGCAAGAGGATAATACCCCTTCGTTCGAAATTTCAAGAACTTATGTTTCAAAATTCGGACAAGCACAGAATTAATGACTACTTAGCCAGTGAATACTATCGAGGAGTGAAAGTCCACAAGCAGAGACACCAACCTATTTGCAGTAAATGACTAAATTCTGTAATTTTAGATTCTTCGGGTGGTCATTTTGACGTTTTATGTCTCTTTAGTTCAGATCGAATCAAATGATGATGACTAAATGAAGCAAAAAATTTATGAAAGCTGAAAGATAACGAATAACTTGTTTAGGTCTCTTCAATGCAGCTGAAATCAAAACATTTGGAAAACAATAAACCAAAAGATTTCTAAAATTTGATAGAGAACATATAACCAGTAATATCTAAATGGAAAGCCATAATCGGATAAAGACTATTATTTGCATGATGGAGATACTCCTTAGGTTGAAACAAAATTTCAAGAATTTAGATATTGCAAGTTTCAAAAATAAAATCGGTATTCTAGCCAGCACTGAAATACTGACCAGTGAATACCTTCAGGGATTTCCAGTCCAACAGCAAAAGTATCAACTCAGTGTAATTATTATAGATAATTTAATACCAAAATTACTGAAATTTATTTTCTGCAGATGGTTATTTCGATATTTTTTGTCGATCAAATCAACTAATGCATTTAGAATATAGATCTAATAAAGCGAAGGATGTATAAAAGCTGATAGAAAACAAATAACCAATGACATAAACGGAGATCCAAAATCAAATAAGAAACACTCTTTGTACGAGGGAGTTACCTAATATACGATTATCAAAAATTTATTCAAAAACAAATAACCAATAAGATATATATGGAAAAACCAAAACTCCGTTTACGACACAGCTTTGGACGAGGCAGATGATCATTAGTTTTAAACGAAATGTCTTTGTTTTAGGTGTTTCCGATGTTGCCATTTTCATTGCAGTATTCGTTGATCGATTGATGGTTTGCTTCTCATTTGCTTTTTAAAAAAGTACGATATTGCAACCTTCCAAATAAAATCGGTGTTCAGGCCAGCAAGGAAATTCTGACCTCAAGGCTGGTGAATACCCACGGCGACCAAGTTGTAATAAATAACTTAATGCCAAAATTACTGTAATAAATAACTTAATGCCAAAATTATTGTAATAAATAACTTAATGCCAAAATTACTGTAAATGTAGTTTCTGTAGATTGCTATTTTGACAACTTGTCTCCTTAAAATTCAAACTAGTCTAACCATTCGGGATATGGTAATCCGAAAGATGTATACGAGAAAATAGAGAACACATAAATCAGCTTATGACAGAACTTGCATGCGGGAAGTTTTGGCTTTATCTGCACTGAACAGACATAACTTGTCGAAATGTACATATGCAGAAACAAAATTTACAGTAACTTCGGGATTTTGTTATTTGTTACCACTGGGCCGATGCCTCTGCTGGTGGACTGTTAGTCACCGAGGATACTAACCAACCTAGTAGTCAGTACTTCGGATTTTGTTTTGAAACTTTCAATATCTTAATTTTTCAAATTTTTGTTTAAAACTAAGGAGTATCTCCCCATGCATAGCTCTGTCCTTAGCTGGATTTTGGCTTTTCTTTTTAGATCCTATTGGTTATTTGTTCTCTATCAGTTTTTACACGTATTTCGGTTTATGGACTTCCAAATATTTTGATTTTTTTTTCTGCTGACATAACTTGTCAGAAAATGCGCATATGTAGAAACAAAATTTACAGTAACTTTGGTATTTTGTTATTTCAACGAAATTTCAAGAATTTATTTTGCAAATTTTCATATGAAATTAGTTTGAGGCATAACATTGAAGTACTGAATACTATGTGTGAATACTATCAACATCACAGCCCACCAGCAGAGGTATTTACCCATGTGTTAATAAATAATTTAGTTCTAACATTAATGGAAATTTATTTTTCGACAAATTATGTCTTTTCATTGCAGATCAATCGATTTGGATAACCATTTACCAAAGACAAGGTTCGGTAAGGGCCTTATTTCCTCATTTTGGAAAATTTGTCAAAACTTTATTGTCTGATCGTTAAAATACAGGAGAATTTTTTAATTTGATAGATTCATGTTCATTTTACAAAATGTACTACTGGGATCCTAGAAATAATGCCAAAAAATTTTCAAAGTTGAAGATTTTTTGCCATTTTTTATTGGTTTTTGATTGAAACGGAAGTGGCCAACCACGTGTACACTCAAAATATTTATACTATAACTAATCCGAGATTCTGATTATCGCAAAATATTCAACGAATGATCGAACAACGCAGTAATTCATGAATGCGCGCAGCGCATGAGTGAATTACAATGTTTTTCGATCATGAGTTGAATATTTTCGATAATCAGAATCTAGGATTAGTTATTGTTTTTATTATATAGACCAGTTCTCTCATAATTAATGGTTTAATTTAAGATTCTTTTCATGAACTACGTTTTCCATGTTACTCCGCCGAGACGTTTACTTTACAACAACGTTGACGACGTCTATTGTGACGTCACTTCCTAGAGTGAAATTATGGAAAATAATTTCACAGTTAATTATCACTTTTCTTTCACTGAGAAATTTCAATCTTTCACCGTCCTCTATATAATAATTATATGCAATTTGAAATTGACGATTTTACACAACACATATAACGTTCGTCAGTGTACACATGGTAGATCATGGTACACATGTTAAATATGCCAAAAAATGCACCCACAATCTAGCTTTTTCAGCCTTTTTCAACGATTTCCCCAATTTAGGCTATGTTTGGTTGGTTTATTTGACCAAATCTGTTGTATTAGTACAAAAAAAAAAATAAAAATAAATAAACAAATAAACAAATAAATTGAATCGATTAAAGTAGACATTATAGAGTTCAAAAACCACCAAAGATCTTTCTTTATCTTTTCTTCAAATTTTGAGTCAAAATCTGGCCTTACCGAACCTACTCCTTTCAAATAATAAAATTTATTATCCAAACGGAACGCAAAAATCAAGCTTAATCCCCCTGAGTTTAACAGTTTAAAATCAGGTTCAAACACTTAGATATCACAACTGTCCAAATAAAATTAGTTTTCTGACAAACACCGAATAAGAGACTTCTTAGCTTGAGAATACCCCCGAGAACTAAGAGTCCGCCAGCAGAGGGATCGATCCTGTGGTAATAAATAGCATAGTACCGGAGTAACTGTAAATTTCAGAAAATGGCCATTTCGAGAACTTAAGTTTCATCATAGACCATTAAATCAATTCATTTTAAAAATCATTAACAGAAAGATGTATAAAAGCTGATAGATAACTATAAACCAAAAGAATCGAAATAGAATGCAAAATCAGCTAAAGATAGGGCTTTGCAAGAAGGAGATATTCCTAAATTTAAACAAATTTTCAAGACCTTAAATATTGCAAGCTTCCAATAAAAACAAATCGAGTTTTTACTCTGAACCGAAGTTCTGACTACAGGGCTATTTTAAAGAATACTCTAGGAGAGTAACATTTTGATTTAAACATATTTTATTAGCTCAAAATAGCAAAAGGGATCAGACAAAAGTTATACCAACTTATAACGTCTTCTCCTACATAGTTACATACAAATAATAATGAAAATCATGCTAATACAATATCTCAGTATGTTAAACAGTACAGAGAAATACATTTGAAATGATTTGAAAACAAAATGTTGATGGTGACATGTGTGATGTGTGTTTGTGTGTGTGTGTGTTGAATTTATTATGCAAAAAAGCGGTTTGTCCCCTTAATGTAAGCATGGACGCTCTTAACAATGCGTTCGTTTTCAGCATTAGTCAGGGTAATATTTCCTTTAGTAAGAAGAGTAAGGTCTATCTGACAAGTATTCGGTAGCCATACAAGACTCTGTATCATTACATTTCGTAAGTTAACATAATTTGGACACTCGAAAAAATAATGGAAAGAACTTTCGAAAGGAGCTCCACAACGACAAGATGGATCTGATATTATATTCACTCTGTATAAATCAGAATTTAAAAAGGACGCAGAACATCTCAGTTGAGTTAATATGATTTTTAATTTTCTAGCACCAAATGAAAAGTAAGGTGGTATTTTGAATTTGTGGGTAGCTAATGTCTTTAAGCCACTTTTAAATTTGGAAATTGAGTCAGAATTGCGCAATTCAACACTCAAATTATTCCAAGATCTAACTGTAGATGGAATAAATGAATCTAGTGTTGTAGACAAGCGACAAAATGGGAGAATTATATCGTCTGCATTTCGCAAAGGGTAAGTTGTCATACTTTGAAAACTTGGTGGTATTAAATCGTATAGATAAGCAGGGATTCTATTATTTTTAATATTATAAAAAAGTTGCAATTTCCTTCTTTCTCTTCGGATATTCAGTGGTTCCCAGCCTGTTTCACGATATAACATGTTAGAGCTAGTGAAGGATGGGAGACCCGTTACAATTCGAGCTGCCTCGAGTTGTAATTGTTCAAGTCTCGAGGCATTTCCAATTCCACAGTTATCCCATAACTCACTAGTGTATTCAAATAGAGGTCGTATATATGTTAGGTACAATTTTTCTAAATTATTCCTACACAATTTATATTTCATTTTACGAAGAACGTTTAAATGTTTTGTTACAGACGACACTATATTATCAACATGAACATTCCATTTAGCATCACTACTGAAGGTAACGCCAAGATGCTTGTGATACTGAGTAATTTGTATGTGTTTATCATTCAAAGTAAAAGTTAGATTCGGGGTTTGAACATTTGCAAAAAGCATTATTTCAGTTTTATCTGGATTAAATGACATCATCCACTTTTGGGACCAGTCATATAACTCATTCAGGTCATGATTAATTGCAGACTGAATCTGTTCTCCGTCATCACCTGAGTAATTCAAAGAAGTATCATCTGCAAAAAGTCTACAAAGAGATTTCAGTTTATCAGCAATATCATTTATATATACAATAAATAAGAGGGGACCTAAAACTGACCCTTGGGGAACACCAGCATTTATTGGTTCGAGAGAAGATGCAGAGTTATTTATAACAACTCTTTGTTTTCTGTTGTATAGGTAATTCTTAAACCAATCTAACAATTTTTCCTTTATTCCATATGATTCCATTTTATGAAGTAAACCTTTATGCCAAACTTTATCAAATGCCTTCGAAAAATAACAAAAAACAAAACAATTAATTTCTTTCTTTTCTAAGGAGTCAAGAATACAGTTATACATTTCAATTAACTGATGAACAGTAGAATGTTTTGTTTGAAAACCAGACTGAAGCTCATAAATTAGCCTATTCTGGTTTAAATGGTTGTAAACATATTTATATACCACCCTTTCCATAATTTTGCCCACACAACTAATCAACGAAATTGGTCTATAATTTGACGGAAGTGCATTATCTCCTTTTTTAAAAATGGCCGTCAAATTTGCTATTTTCCAATCAGATGGAAATTTACACTGTTGAAGAGATTTATTAAAAATAATTTTTAGTGGTTAAGAAATAGTAAGAGGACAAATTTTTAACATTTTGTGACTTATGATATCAGGTCCAGTTGCTTTGTTTGGTTCTATAGTTTTAATAACGTCTACAATATCTTCCAAAGTAATATTTATATCACTAATCGTAGCGTCAGTCTTCTGATCAAAATTGGGCAGGGGGATGTTAATATCATCCATACTTGATATTGAACAAAAATACCTATTAAGTAAAGAACACTTATTGTCGTCGTCATATATAATATCTCCAGAGTTTTCAATATTAATAGTATTTTGTAGGGGTGGTATACTGTACGATGTGTTTTGAGATTTTATAAGACTTTTCATTATTTTCCAATATGTTTTGGGATTATTTACATTTTCTAAAATTATATTATCCAGATTTTTTTCAAAATTTTCTTTTGCATTTTTTTTTCATATTATTGACTTTGTTTCTCTGATGTTTGTTATCTATATCTGAAAATCTTTTATTTTTTAAGGCAATTTTTCAAAATCTATCCCTTTTTCTTATCTCCCGTCTGAGGTCATTGTTAAACCAGGGTTTATCATTATGTCGAATTGTAACAAATTTAGTGGGTATACATTTTCTTGCAATTTCTAGAAAGACTCTTGAGAATTCTTTACACAAGTCATCGGCATCTTCGTACTCCAAAAACAGGTCCCAATCAAAATTTTCAATCATGTCTGTAAATTTTTCTTTATCTAGCCTATTATACAACCATATTTCCCGTTTGAACGAAACTTGTTTGATACTCGGACATTTTAAAAAGACAACAGAAGCATAATGGTCACTTATTTCGCTAGGTACATTAAAAACGTCAGCATAATTATAGTCAATCGTATCACTAATAATGATTGGATCTAATAAGGTGCTACTGTGAGCTGTAACTCTGGTCGGTTTATTTATCACATTTTTAGGTTGAATATATTCATTAATTCAATTAATTTGTTGTTGGATGTATTAAGCAAATCTGAGTTCATGTCCCCAGTAAGCACAATATTATTATTAGTCTGATAACCGATTTCAATAGAGTGTCTTAGTCGTGTCCAGTAGTTATTATCAGTCCATTCTGGTCGATATGTGTTACATAACAGAATAGATTGACCTTTTCCATGGATTTCAACCCATATAATTTCATCTTGGCTCTCTAAATCACTCCTGTGTACTATTGAAAAATCGTGTTTAAAATAAATAAGGACCCCCCTCCAAATTTATTCCTATCTTTACGGATTAAATTACTTGAGAAAAAATCCAATTCTAAGTCATTATTTGTCACCTCGGGGTCTAAATGAGTTTCTGTTACAGTCACAATGTCAAATTCTTCTACAAAATGATTAAGGAAGTTTAATTTATTTCTGATACTACGGATGTTTATGTTACAAATTGAAATTGAAACAACATTGGTCGAATTTGGGCCCGGATTTGGTTCAATATTTCCCATTATATGAATATATTGAGGAACAAACAGCAGAAAAACAACATCAATTTTAGGATTAGTACTCTGAAGAATACTTAACGAGAAGACAAGCAATGTGCATCTTATATTTGTAAGTAAAATGCGTTCGTATGAATCAGGTTTCACAATTTCGGGACCGCAAGTCTTGTATTGACAATGATAAAATAACCCAATAGCTGCCCTATAACTTTCAATACAATTACCCATTAGGGATAACAGGGAAAAAATACATTTTAATAAGACAGCTATAAGGAACAAGTATCACACACACACACAAACAAGACAAATAATTGCATTTAATAACATATTTACATCTGCGTGAAAAATATATACAAACAATAAAAACACAAAACAACAGTAGAAAAAATGACATCCGCAAGGATTTTGGAAAAAAGGGTACTGAAGTTTAAAACGGGCATATGTCATGAATGGCAGTCTAAATGGTCTAGATATGTTTTTTCACAATATACCTGGTTCATATATAATTTACAGCTCGTGTTTACATAGGCTATAATTTTGATGAAATATGAAATTAAGTGCGTATATGGTTCTCTCTTTTATATTTGTCAATGGCGCTACTTGACCATGCCCATTATATTGAGTCTCTAGTATTCATGAACGTAGTAAGGATTATTATTACGGGGGTGGTAAAGGGGGTCCCCAACACGAAAGAACGTGCTTAAAAAATTGCCGAAAACGAAACACGAGTGATAAAAATGACCAATCACGAAGCACGGAAAATTGTTGCTCGTAGTTCGCCGAAAACTTGAGAAGCCATTATCATTTATGATCATTCATGCATCTTTTCAAAAGTTTTTTTTACCTGAAAGATGTTAAAATGAATGAAAATCTGCGAAATTTTGCTCTGTGATACTTTCCGGTACCGTTACAATTCTAATTCTAACAATTCCAGTTTTTTACAGAAAAATGAACACGCACGAAATATAAAATATCCAAAACGAATCACGAGCTCAAATTATATGGACAAAAACGAGGCACGTGAAATAATGCCAACACGAAAACACGAGAAATAAAAACACACAACACGAAAACACGAATTTATAAGAGTAACACTTAACCAGTAGAGGCATCATCCCAGTGGCAATAAATTACTAAATACAAAAAATGCTGAAAATTTTGATTCTTTTTGATTCTTTGGATGGTAATTTTGATTATTTTTCTCTCTTTAGTTCAGGTCAAACCAAGAATACCTAAATAGAAGGCCAAAAGCAGATAGAAATCCATA
>MJUU01023307.1:0-16865 GCA_002080025.1 Modiolus philippinarum
CACTTTAAAAAAATATAAATACAAAGTACCATATATGGGGTCATCTCACTCCCTTTTGGGTCGTTGTCTCTTTGACACATTCCCCGTTTCCCTTCTTTTTTCCAACTTTTTATTAGCATACAAGGGAAAGCTACTTCTTTCTGTAACTTTAACCATACCATATCAAATACTTAATATGTTATAGGGTACCCTTAAAAAGGGGACATTGAAGAAATCGTGACCACAGTGACTGTCTATAACAGCTAAAAAAATAACTTAAATAGCTGTTCTATAATGTAAAACAGTAATGTGGCCGTATGTGATTCCGTTAATCCAAACATGTGCACCCTACCAAAAAGGAGAGTTTACGGGCGTCATTTTTTCTAATGTATGAATAGATTCATGTAAGTTTCGTTCTTTTATACGAAAGCAAACTTAAAAGCCACGTACACTTTAACAGAAACTGGATATGTTTGACAATTTCAATTCAATTCAATTCAATTCAAAATATTTTATTGTTCATATACATGTAATACAAACAAAGGGATTTGATTGGAGGCTATGCCTATATTGATCCTCTCCCAAGACTCCCATTGACAATTCTATTGTACCCATCGACTTTATGAATCTGAAACATGAGGGTTCGAAAACACTGATTGTTTCGACAGACATCCAAATATTTGATTTGATCTGCACTGAAGAAACCTAATTTGTCAAAATGCGCATCTGCGCCACTTTTTTGTTATTTATTACAATAGTAGATGGACTGTAAGTTCCCAAGGATACTCGCCAATCTAGTCGTCAGTGCTGTCCCGAAACAGATTTTAATTTGAAATTTGCAATATTTAAATTTAACAAAATTTTGTTGAAAATTAAAGTATCTCCCTCGTGCATAGCTGTGTCTTTACCTGAATTTTGCTTTCTTAATTTAAATCATATTGGTTATTTGTTCTCTTATCAGTTTTAACACGTATTTCGGTACATAGACTTCAAATGTTCGATTTAATCTGTACCGAAGAGATAAGACTTAAATAACAATAACTTCGGTATACTGAATGTTGAAAATTTTTTTGCTAATGGATAACCAGGACAAGTTGAACAAATCTTAAAATATTTAACTAAACAGTTATGCCTAGAATGAGACAAAATTTACTGTTTGCCTCATGGCCATTATTTATTAGAAAATAACGGTACAATTTAAGGTATTGTCTCAAAGCATCCCTCATGAATCATCTCATTCATCTAAGTTTACATAAATACAATGATTTTCATAACTCTATTGGATTATACGGTATATACCCAAAGAAGCAAATCAAAATCTCAATGTTTCAAAAGGGATTCATTCGTTCAAGGTATTTTAGTCACATTTACACAGTTGAAATGAATGCGAAAGAGTATTGAAAATACATTTTACTTTAAAATAGTGATAAATAAACACAAAAATGAGCAGAAAGAACCCCAAAATTGTGCGCAATACCTCAAGTCCTGCGTGGTTATTTTCAAACCCCAATAGAACATTACTGTAATAAATTTGTGGTCTGACATAGCGACAAGTAAAAAAAGGATAATAAAAACCGCCTTTTCCAACGCAAGCAAATTCTTTGGTGGATATTATCGAAATATCGAATATCAAATTTTGAGTTTACGTTATTTAAAATAAATCTGTTCAGATAATATTTTTCGTGGGCAATAAAATGCAGTAGTTTACGGAGAATTGTTGTCGTAAAATATCTGCAATGTTTTATGTATTCAATTGTCGAATTTTGTGGGAATGCTAATTTTTCTGTTCCGGTGTGATACTGCAAGGACAACAGCATGTGTTTATCAATATATCAACTGTACAAAAAGAGAAAAAAACATCAACGAATAGTTTTTCACCAAATTTCATTTAGTAAACGAAAATTGTTGAATGTTTGGTTTAAAAGAAAATTTACATGTGTAGTTCACAATCAATTTTTTTTTCACATGCATTCTGTAAAAATACATACAAAATTTATCAATATTTGTCAACATATTCAGTCAGTTTGTGGTCTTCCTATCTTTTTTTATTTGATCTGCACTGAGGAGACATTGTATGTGGTTGAAATGGCCATATTTACAGTAACTTCGGTATTTTGATATTCTTAATAAAAAAACAAATGATATAATTGTGACATGTACACCTGTATTCCAAGCATTCAAATTTGCATAAATATCGGATAGTTATGAAAAAGAAAGGAAATGGGGTAAATGTCAAGGAGACAACATCCCATATCCAGGTTAAAACGACCCAAAACAAAGCATCTAGGGGTCACCGTACGGTCTTCAACACAGTGAGCAACCTCACACCATAAAGCAAGCCCTAAATGGCCCCAAAAGGGTAAAAAGTGGATAAATCAATGAAAACAAAGCACATCCAATAACCAAAATATCAAGAAACTAAAATTTTATAAGAAGACACGGACAAGTCAATCACCAACATATTCCTGACTTGGGACAGGCGCAAAAATTGCGGTGGGGTTAAACTCGTTTTCTTGGATCCAAACCCTCCCCCTATGTGTGGTGAATGGCTAAAAACAAATACACAAAAAGACTCACAGTAAAAATCAAACCAGAAAAAAGTCTAACTTATCAAGTTACAATGAAGTACATAAAACATGAAGACAATACACACAGGTACGGTCCGGACAAATGCTCGCAGTTACTGACAGCTAGCTAAGGACATAATTGCCGTTGACTATGATATCAAGCCTTCTTACATATGAAACTTCAATTGAAATACTTTTAAATAGATTTGGTATAACAACGTCATCAATTATGAAAGAAGAACATGATATTGTGCAATGCCAAATACTGCCAATATGAAAAATTGTTTAAATTTAGTTATGGTGTAAAGCATTTAAAAGATTTTATTCAATTTTATTCACAACTATAATTTTATTCACAACTATAATTTCCCCTATTTATTATCCCCGCATTTTCAAATGAAAGAATGGGGATATTGTCGTTGGCCTCGTCCGTTTTTCCGTCTATCCACCCATCAGTCACAATTTCTTGCAGCGCGAAATCTTCCCACATTTTTCGATTTGGGGTTTTAATTTTGTAATGGAATTGTTGCATATATGCCGCTGATGCGTAATTAGCTTTTGGTTTTCTTGCAAACAAAAGGCCCGAAGATGTTGATTTTGACACGCGTAGCATGCGACGTTTAACTCCTCCAACAGTTTTAGATTAAAGTTAATCTTGTAGAATTTTTGCATAAAGTCTATATATGCGCTATGCGGTATTTAAGCTTTCGGATTTTCGATATTTATCTTGGTGCAAACAATAGACCCCAAGATTTTGATTTTGGAAAAGGCCCCACGGTGTAGTTGTTGGGTCAGTGTAGTTATTTGTGTGTGTGTGTGTGTGTCTTCATTTTTCTTTTCTGTGCCATACTCATGTTGTGTCTCTATTTCCGATGTTGACACTGTCCTTGGATTATTCGTTTTGGATTGACGGTTCGGTTCTGACTTACATTAACACATTTGTCATGCATATGACATGATCTCTTCCAACATTTTTGGATTAAAGGATTTGATTTTGTTCCAGAATCGTTGTTTATAGTCTGTAGACTCCTGATAACTTCCAAAATTATGTTTCCGATTAAAACTTTGGTACATTTCTTAAAAATGTGAAAAAGCCTCTTTTAAAATGTTAAGTTAGATTTTGACAAGTGTTTGGTAAGAAAACTGTGAATACTAAGAATTTTTCACTGATTCCAATTTTGATAAATTTCCCGAAAGTCTCAAAGACCACTAATTTTTTTAATTCTGCCTAGCAAAAATAATTGTTAAGTTTGTTTTTATTGGATTTCAAAAATATTTGATTCTAATTTTGGTAAATATCCTGAAAGTCTCAAGAACCATTTTTTTAATTCTACGTAGCAACAACACTTTATGGAATTGTTTCGATTAGAGCAAACATCATAATCAACTGCATTTCAAAAAATATTTGATTCCAATTTTGGTTAATTTCCTGAAAGTCTCAAAGAGCACTTATTTTTCATTTATTATTAATATTTTTAATTTCTTTCATTTTATTTCTTGTTTTTAATTCTACCTGGTGACAATGCTTTCACAATGTGTTTCTGTTAGAACAAAGATTTTCACAAATTGGACATCAAATATGTTAAGAAAATTATGCCCAATGTCTGTAACAAATGTTGTCTTTGTCGAATAGGGATATAATCAAAAGCCTTCAATTTTGTATTCTGTTTCCTATCAAATAACTATAAATACCGAAGTCACTGTAAATCTATTTTCTGCATATGGCTGATGAATTTTCAGAGCAGATAAATCTAAACATTTGAAAGACCATAAACTCAAAGATGAGAGAACAAATAACCAATATGATCTAAATGGAAAGCCAAAATCGGTTTTAAGGACAAAGCTTTGCATGAGATACTCCTTAGTTTTATCAAACGAGTAGTCTGAACCATTTTATAAGATACATCTAAAATACTATTACAGAAGCCGTGTCAGAACACTGGTTAGTGCAGTGCCATCGATAAACAAATGACAGATTATGATGTCTATAGACTATATAAATAGTATAATCCACACTACTATGATGTTTTTTGTTACCTAAGGCACCTGTTTCGTTACAACCTAGACCTAGGGATATATGTACAGTTGTTAGCACACATCTACCTGTTCACAGACTACCTGGTGATCTGATATAATTATTGTCAATAATCAAAGAGAGAAGATGAAGTTATAAGGAAAAGATATTAATTAAAGAAATTTCTCCCGTCAAATTACAGATGACGTTTCTATATACGTATGGAAGTGAGTGACCGTTCATGGCTTCAGACATCAGACAACGCAAATGACGAGTGAGGAGCTTTTACCAAAAGTCGTGAAGAAAAATGAATCTGGTAAGTCAAGGAAATTATATTGATAGAGCGATACTCAAAATGTATTTATTTGTTTGTTTGTTTTTTGATATTGCGAATGTTTTTAATATTAAATGATTACGCTTTACTCATGTTTACAGAAAGGAAGTCGCTGTAGAGTTCTAAATGTAGGTTAAACATCTGATTAAAAAAAAAAAAAAAAAAAAAAAAAAAAAAAAAAAAAAAAAACATACGACTGTCCAAACTTGATAGATCTTCGTCGAAAATAGTACTGGATCGAAAAAAATATTAATTTTATTTATTTTGTCCCCAGTTAAACTCAATTTGTCTGTTATATTATCGAACGTTTATAACTACATTGATTTCATAGTACATTACATTAGTACATTAAATTCTGCGTTAAATTTGGTGTTGCGTTAGATCGAGAAGCATTAAGTGCTACGTTATAACTTTATTACAAACTTACTGTGGCATTAAATGTTGTACCAAGTTAAAACTAGAACATACTGTATAGTGTGGCATTACATTTTCTTCTACTTTCGATCCCGAAAACTGGATCTGAATCGGTTTTCAGGGCCTCATTCAACAGAACTGCTGGACGCGTCACAAGGTGGTGGTTAGCAGAATGCCCTGTCTATATTATATGCAGGGTAATATTAGGTCATAATACGAAGGCCCTGACCGCGAACCATTGTAGCCAAACTGTGTGGAGAAACGTCGCGTCCTATGCAGTTTAAAAACTCCTATATTTCTCGCTCAAGAGATTTACTAGGGTCGTATAGAAGACAATTTCCTGCTCCTACCCATTGCTGCCACTTTCACGTGGCAATTGTAACTCGTCACCCCAGTTGTCCCTTCCATCTTTATTACTTTCTTCTTTTACATTTTACTTTTTGAGTTAGTTCTCGTCCTGATAGAGCTGAAATATTGCTCACTGGAAATAAAACTCTAACTAATCAGTCATTCAATCAATCAATCAATCGAACCAGAAATCAGTTTATGATAATTCAAAAATGCTAAATATGATCCGAAAATAAATTTCTAAATTTTACAAGTCCTGTGGAAAGGACTTCTTTAAGAAACGAAATGCAGCTAATGGAAGATATTGTAACGCGTACTTTATTCTTTAAATGTCTTGGAATCACTACCATGCATTGCTTGTATCTGACGTTGTGGACAATTTTTTACTCGTAAAAACAAATAAGTTAGGTAGTTATTTCACTAACTAATAAATGTTTGGTTTGTTTTAGTTGATCTATACTGATGAGACATAAGTTGTCGAAATGAACATGCGCAGAAACTAAATTTACAGTAATTTCAGTTCTTTGATATTTACTATTTGTTACATTTCATTTGTTTAGGGAAATTGTTCCTCTTCCAAAAACTTGAACATTCAAGTATAAATTTCAAGTTTATATTGCAGAAAAAAATCATCACGCTGGTCATAAAGTTATTGTTACAGAGGCCCAGTTGTCAAGGCAGAGGTACAAGACTGGTGCCTGTGAAGCTGTTTCAGTGCCAGTTTAATTTCGAGTTTATTTTGTTAATATATATAATAGAGGTTATCCTTTAATTAAGGAATATTTTATAGAATAGCATCAGCTTTATAACGAAAGACAATTCTGCTCAATTTCTTTTTCCTGAACTAGCCCTTATGAACCTTGTTTGATCAGCTAAAAGTTTTGAACATGCTGCAATTAACCCTATATATAAGTATCTTTATTGTCTGCTGGAACATTTGTAGAAATATTTTTGTCAATTTAAAATTCCAGCATTACGATGACATCCTTCATTTAAATCCATGGGTGTATCCTAAGATGAAAAAAAAAATGCTAGCAACAAATAATTATATCTTTTCCACTTTTTTTAATCCAGACCGATTGACTTATGAAGTCAGGAAAGACAAATTTTTGTAAATACAGTTATGTTTACGATTTTTCTGATTTTTCATGTCACGTTCTATATTGTCTGTGATTTTTATATTTTTGTAAATAGTGATGATTGGATTTCTATCATCAATAACAAATCTGGAAATATACAATCAAAACGAGCATAACTTGTCATGACGGGAAACAGAACATAATATGTAATCATTAGTGTAATAGATTTGCTGGAGGAATTAATTAATTGTATTTGTCGTTATCATTTGGAAATATCAATATTATGTCTATTCATTGCTTTTACACTATGTATTAATTTGTATAACTGTTGACCCAGTGTATCATTAGAATGATATTAAACAACAGAAATATACACAAAATTACATGGTTTCGCTCAATAATAAACGAAAATTTGTATAGCATTGATCAATAATACATGAAGACAAGTACCACATATCTTTCCAATGCCATGCTTTTTTTAATTGTCTAATCCCACAAAGTCCAACCTAACATCAGGCCAAGATAATAAAAATCCCAAAATCATTAAATTACTCTTTTCTTGTAGTAACTCAAACCTGGTATTATCAAAGAAAAATATAGCAAAGTCAAGGAATGAAGCACAGTTTGCTTCACAGGCACTACGTTACTCATGACTCGTGGTAATGCAGTGCGTATTGCAAACGAGACATTACTATGATATATGAGCAAAGCTCATTGTTGAAGGCCTCATGGTGACTAACAATAAAAGCGTTGTTCCTTTGCTTCTTTTTACCATGTTTTTGTAGAGACTTTTTCTCATGTGCATTTACTTCATGTCCTTTCATTCACCAATCACATCTTTTTATGAGCTATTTTGAGAATGATGAGATTCAAGTCACACACTTAGACTAGCAATTCAGACTGGTAAGTCTGATAGACTTTCTGATATATAATGGACAACATATTATGTAACGAAGCATTTGAACAATTTTATACTTGATTTAAGCAGGTGGAACTAGCCAATGTTGTAAATGGTTTTGTCAGATTACTTCTGAAGCCTTTCTGGAAGAGGAAGACTTGCTTCATTACATAGGACGAGTAGAATCCTCCCTCAGTAAATCGGGTATAGTATATATATTTCTAAAGTACTTAGGAAAACCCTAGTTTGCAATAATTTCCTCCTTCGAAAAAGTGTACATAATCAGTCCAGTTGATAAATAGAATCACAGTGATTTCTTTCAGCGTTACTGATGTGAAATTCTTAGTGAACCCCTAGATATTTTATATCCGTAACAGCGAGTGCCTGGCAAGTTTTTAGGAGTGATAACTGCTACCATTTTTCTAACATATTTTGAACACGATATAATATTCAACCTCATCAATAATTTCAATGAGTTTTGTTTGATCTCGTGCGGCAAATATTTCCAGTATTGCTACTGTGCGAAGACGAATAAAAATGGCACAAAGTATCTTGAGCTTCGCATACTTTGTCATTCATTTTATCAAATTAGAATGTAAACCTACAAAATCTGTTAGAATCGTTTTTTTTCACTAAGCAATAGTCAGTTTCCCGATTTCTTGAAAACTGGAATTGGTTCTATCAAACGATTTAATACCGATAAAGAGAGAAATAGAAGTTTTATTTCTGATACTTCAAATATTTTCTCCATTAATAGACTCACCCACAAGTGGGCTCGTCCATTATTGTTGCTAAAATTTCTCGTATCAGAGACAAAACTTGCATTATTCTATAAATACCTAATTGACAATGTATATCAAGACCAAAAATGAAATTTATACCACATAAATTTCTAGTTTCTTATTATCATTATTTGGAGAATGCTTGGTCATGACAACTTTAAGTAACATGGAGTGGGATGATTTAACTAATGCTTTTTAATACTAAGTACATGTGTATATACAAATGACATATTTTGAAAGATGAATGCGTAACTATATTTACAACAACTTGTGTCTATCCAGTTATAATTTCTAGCATAAAATCAATTTCTAATTTTCTAGAAGATATATTTATAGACTGACAAATCAAACATCGAGCTATGCTTGAAATGCAAAAGTTTACACATAAATAGTATACTTCATTCGCAGAAAATTCTCGAAAGCTCGAAAGTAATAAAACGGTAAGTCTCCCCAAACTTCAACAAAACTCGACCAGTACTGCGTATAGTCATTAAAAAACAAACAAATGATAAAAAAACATTGTGTTGCCCTACCTTAAGACACGATTAACACAAAATAACTAAATACCGAAGTTACTGTGAATTTACTTTCTGCATATGCGCATTTCGACAACTTATGTCTCATCAGTGCAGATAAAATCTAAACATTTGGAAGACCAGAAACTCAAACATGTTTAAAAACTGATAGAGAACAAATAACCAATATGATCTAAATGTTAAGCCAAAATCAGCTAAGGACAGAGCTTTGCATGAGGGAGATACTCCTTAGTTTTCAACAAAATTCACAAAATTTTAGATATTGTAAGGTTCCAAATATAATCGGTTTTCTGGTCAGCACCGAAATACTGACTACTGGGTTGGTGAATACCCTCGGGGACTTACAGTCCACCAGCAGTGGCATCGACCCAGTGGAAACAAATAACTAAATACTGAAGTTAGTGTGAAATTACTTTCTGCATATGTTTTAGAAGTATTGTTTTAGAATCAGCTGATGATTTGTTTTCACTGCTGACAATCAGAACGAACAGAAATAAAGGGCTACGCCGTGCGCAGCATGATACGACCGCAGCATGTCGAACACTGAAATCTGAACAAGTGTAAACTAAAATGAATGTGGACACAGTAATTTGCTGGACACAATAAGGACCTTGAAACATTAATTAACTGGACACAAACTAGTGAAAATAAAAATTAGCCCTTTTAATCCCTTATTACTAGGATATTGTAAGAGCTAAAAAATTCTGTTGACTACCATCAAGAGAAATCCAAAGAAAAAACTCAGGTTGAAATCCAATGACACATATTTTGCAATATTGCAATTTGGCCCCTTTGACCC
Organism: Modiolus philippinarum; assembly: GCA_002080025.1. Classification (NCBI taxonomy): domain Eukaryota; kingdom Metazoa; phylum Mollusca; class Bivalvia; order Mytilida; family Modiolidae; genus Modiolus; species Modiolus philippinarum. The sequence goes on from MJUU01023307.1 coordinate 9,751, forward strand.
ATTACAGCTTGGAAACCAAAGAGCAACGCAAATTATACTGCCATATCACTGAAAGATTACATTGAGAACAATCTAAAGATAAAAATCCCATGAAAAATAAAGACTTCACATATTTCTAATAATTGCAATTTTGATCCCTTTGACCCCTTATAGCTCAGAAACAGCAAGAGCTACACCAAATCTGTTGACATACTACTGAAAGCCTACAATGTGAGGAATCTAAAGAAAAAAATTCCATTGAAATCGGATGAAAAATAAAAAAATTAGGTAATCTGCATGTTTGCAATTTTTGCCCCGTTGGGCCCCTCATAGCTTGGAAAAGAAACAAGTTATCAAAAATCTAATGGTGCAGCGCTATGTTAATTTTTCATAAGGAATCTATTGCAAAAAAACTTCATCAAAATCGGACTAAAAATAAAAAAATTAAAATTTTTGAAATTCGCCCCTTTTAGGCCCATTTATCTCGTGAACGGTACATGCTACGTGAAATCCATTGGCATATTGCTGATTGGAAATTTGCTCAGGAGGACACTGAAAGAAACCCCATCAAAATCCGATAATTAATAAAAATTTAAATATGTGAAAACACCCAATTTTGCCCCTTTTGGCCCCTTTTTTTAAAAAGGGTGGAGCCACAATGACCAAAACTGAGCCAAGCCTTCCTTTTGTGCCAAGGAACATTGTACTAAAATTTCATAAGGATTGGTCAACTGAAACTAAAGTTATTAACCAAAAACAAAAGTGTCTACAGACGACAACGCCAACGACAACGACGACAACGACGACGACGACGACGACAGCACCATACCATTATACGACCGCAAAATTTTTTGCGGTCGTATAAAAAATGTATATAGATACAAAGACTTATCCACAGTATTTCTTTTATGGCCGTGGCTATTCTTCCGGCTAGACGGAAAAATAAGTAAAAAAGTCTTTTCTTCCGGCCCAAAATAAAATGGATAAATTATTCGATTTAAACAGAAACAAATACATTTTCCTTTAAAAGAATCATAAATCTTATTAATTTACTATTTTTTCCTTTGATAATGATAATTTTTGCAATCTTGTAACCATAATTTTAATCTGAATTTCGATGGCCGGAAAAATAGACATTTTTGTTTATTTTTCCGGACAGCCGGACAAATAGTAAAATTTGTCTATTTTTCCGGCCATAAATGATACATACTACAACAAATTATTTTCGCATTTATCAATATCAAACACCTTTACAATACATTAAACTAACTTTTATTTCACAGAAATTGCAAATATACGACCTATGTTATATGTTAATAATTCAAATGTTACAAATTATCAAAAACTTTTCTCACTGTCAGCTGCCGGAAAAATAGACTTTTTTGTCTATTCTTCCGGCTAGCCGGAAAAATAGCCACTTCGTTCTTATATTATCATTCCGACAAAACACAATTGAACTGAATGAAACAAAATAGAATCATAAAATTGACCAAATTCTCAATTATCCGTGTAGCTATTTTTAAAATTGAATATGGATCACATATGTGAGTATTAATATATTAAATTCAGTTCTTACTATTTCACTATTTCAAACGTTTAAAATTTTTGTTTCATAAAGACATAATATTATTATTTTTCAGTTATTGGTGGTTTGACGTTACTACTTGGTTACACGTTATCCATTTTGTCGTTAACGTTTGGTTAGTATACAATTGTAACAAGATCAAATTTATATTAAGCATTTTTGTACAATCGAATGTAATCTATATATATAGAGCTGTTTACATAGGGTATACTCCAAAAAGTTGTATTGCACAGTAACAATGACTAAGCATCATGATATAATATAGTACAGTCAACTCTAGTCCTATAATATAAGCCTTCGTAGGTTCATATCGTTTCTAATCAACGTTGGGCCCAATACAATCGCAAAGTTTATTTCAAATCAACCAAGTCATTCAGAATCTGATGCAGAAATATAGCAGTAATTTACCTTCCTCTTACATTTTCACGTGTTCCTAAATCATTCGCTGGTTGATACGTTACTCATAAGTTACAGGGTTCTTTAAAGTCTAAATTAACGTATACTGTAAACAGTATATCGTGCTTAGAGTATGTAAAACGTATCCAAGCATTCATATAAAGTGTGCATCATTTATCCACTAATCAAAAATACTTTCACAATCATTGGAAATTTTTATCATGTTCCAATTTCCAACGCACCGAACACTCAACAACGCTAAGCTTAGAACGTGCCATATAAAGCTGCAACGAGCAAATCGTTTAAGACAACGAAGTCTTACCCTCTACAATATCGTTAGGTGATCTTGTAAAAAAATGTGACTGTAAGTAATGAAAGCATTAGTATGAAGATTCATGCAAGTAAAGAAAGAGTTTTCGACACTAGCCACATTGAATTAAAATGTGATATTCATTCAAACCTTTCATATATCAATGAAACATTAAATTAATGCATTCGAAGGAAATCACTGAATGAATAATCTCTTTTAATTGAGTAATACAAGGTAGAAAAATAACAACTCATAACTGTTTACCTTAAAGTGCGACACTAACAAGATACATGTGGTCGAAATGATCAAATGCAAACCTTACATGCTATCGGAGTTAATTTATCCGTTATTCATAATAGGTATATTGCTGTCGGGAACATGTCCTTGTCAACCAGTGTTGCCAACGTTTTTGGTTGTCCATGGGTCTGCTATGATCATCAGGTGCATATTTGACACGGCAAAATTGTGTGGACAAGCAACGACTGAACAGACGGATTCTCGCTGCTCACCTTTTCAAACACTTAGTAAAATATGCGGTGTTCTTCTTACGTTCTGGACAATAACAGGTAATTTTATGTTGTTTAGCTTAACACGATTTAGCAATTCCTTTTTTGCACATATGTGGAGAACGTAAAACGTTGCTTAATTTCAGATATATTTTAGTACAATCGCTGAATTTCTCATAATTTTGAATAATAAAAGCAACTAATTTCTCGGTGTACCCATCTGCAACACCAAAAAGAATTGTGTTCCAAATGGATTTGGTGTGAAATAGCACCGGACTTTATTTAACATATGTCTTCTTTGATCGCCTGAGTCAAATACTTTAAGCATTTGCTACTGCCCGAATACGAAAATATATTGACAAAAAGTATGTTAGGCCACGCCTTCTTAGTCAATCAGCGCATAAAATTTAAACAAAGGAATATTCCTCTACATTTAGGACCGATCAAATTCTGTTCCTAGTCAATGGTAAATTTTCCGATTTTTTAAAATTGATTGTCATTTCTCAAAATTTTGTTGTATCAAATGATTTAGTTAATTACCGAAAAAAAAAAATAATAGAAGTTTTCTTTCCGATACTTTAAATATTGTCTCCAGTAATGGACTCGCCAACAAGTGGGCTCGTCCATTATTGTGTCCAACATTTTTCGTATCATAAACAAAACTTCCATTATTCTATATTTATCAAACCAGCCAAAACCGGCTAAAACTTAAAAAAATATTGCAACTACTTGTTCAGGAGAATAGATGCTAGCAGCAACCTCAATAAAATTGAGTAACATGACCCATAATAAGCATGATTGGTTTAACACCACAGTAGCATTGAACAAAAAAAAAAAAATAAAATAAAGGGTATGGAAAATTGTACACAACGTCGTGATAAGTATAGGGAAATGTAAAGCAAATAAACATGTGTGCACTGTTAATTTACAAGATGAAGTCTATTACAGATAACTAAATACCGAAGTTACTGTGAATTTACTTTCTGCATTTACAGGAGATATTTACCTTACTTGTTCTTTTTAGGGTCTATATGGGTTTACAGCACACTGTTAGAAGTAAAAACTAAGGACACGATGAGCATTAACTTTTGTGACCCCATGTTGTATTGGTATTCACTAGTACTAGTTTCTGTATACCTATCAGGATTAGTATTAAAAGGAGTATTCCTATTGACTATTAGTGTTGTGTATTGTAAGTACGAGAACCAGTCATGGTATTCAGAAATTATGGAAGACAGTTTGGGAGAGTTTGTTTAAGAATAACCGTGTTTTAATTTGTGAGTTGAACTGTACATGAGGTGCTTTTTCAAAATATTGTTTCATTATAGATATATTTAATGTTGTTATATATTGTCCAGTAAAATGACAAATAAAAGGTTATATTTTCCGTGTAAATTTGATATCATATGTACATCGCCGCGATGATCACGCATGAAACGGAGAAGATATGAAGATGTTTATTCGGTGGGATTATTTGCGCAAATGACCCAATTTGATTTTGGAACAAGAAGTGTTAAAAGCTCGCCGGTAAAAAGAGTCTCAAAGGTCAACAATTTTACAACTGAAATCATTAAAAAAATACTTCATTTTTCTCAAGGTCAAGGCCTGAATTTCTGAAAGCACATTTAACTTTTTCAAAATTACAGATTGTGCAAAAACACAATAGTGAAGTCCCTTACAAAATATAATTCATCCAACTCTGGAAGAATTGTAACTTTTACAGTCACGCTTATATTTTTTTAATGATCTTAGTCAAGTTCAAGGTCAAAACAAAAGGTACAGTCAATACTAAAGGTGTTGTTGACGCCGACAAACGAGATGATGAAAATAGCCGTCCGGAAAGCTTAAAAATGTATCTTCTTATTAAGGCACCACAAAAATTAAAAATAATACGTGACTTGATAATAGCATTTCGCTTGAAATAATGATAAAAAACAGCTTTACGATCATAAGTTAAAACATCAGAAAGTGTCTGATTTAAACGTTTGCAGTATTACATGCAAATCATGAAATTGCTCCAAGCCAAATAAGGTTTCTTAGAAAATTAGACCTGTGTAATAATTTATTTTTATATTTACGAAAAGTAAACTTATTTAATTTTTGTAAAAACAATCAACAACCGAAGCAGCAATAAAGAATCATAAATCCAGAATACATCAGAAAATAAGGACGTGAACACCTTTGGACAAATCACTCAAAGGATAGTCGGATGGACAAATTTAGATTATGTAAAGGTAAAAATGGTTGGGCGATTAGTTTTATCTTGCAATTTGTTGTACTTTGAAGTGGTCGTTGATGGGTACACCAAAAGAAAGGAATCTCCAAACATATATTTCCGTTTCCGGAACAGGTGAATACCTGACCCTTTTTGCTATTTATTGTATGAGAAAGCTATCTATGGATTTCTTCTGTCTATAGAAAAATTAACTGGATAATGGCTTATCAACATCAAAAGCACACAAGTTTACGATTTATTGTAAAATTTTCCTTATGTCAACATATAATATTGAGACAAACCAATAGCAAGATAAAGCACAGACAAATAATTCGATAAGAATCTGTGTAAAGATTCAAACAGCTAAATACAGAAGTTAGTGTGAATTTCGTTACTGCAGATTGTTATTTCGACAACTTATGTCTCGTTAGTGAAGATCAAATCAAAGTAAATTTACAGTAACTTCGGTATTCTGTGATCAAACTATGTATGAGGCAATAGATCGAAAGATGTATCAAACTACAACCAATAAGATGTAAATAAAAATCCAAAACTAGTTAAGTACAGGGCTTTGCACGATTGCGATACTCTAGGGTTTTAAATAAATTTGTAAAATACAGATAAGTTTCCAAATAAAATCGGTATTATGGTTAGTAGCGAAGTTCTGACCTACTATGTTAGAGAATACCCTCGAGATCTTTTGTTTTTATATGATGAAAAAAAACATGAACAGTTGACTCATATCGTCAGAATGGTTGGTTACATATGAAAACGAAAGAATTGATGCCTCGTCAATGTCAGAAACTTGGTTTTTCTTAAGCAAAATTTTATCATATTTGTGATAATTTTTCATATTGCTCAGGTTTTGTTCACCTCTGGTTGAAGACCCTCAGGCGACATCAAGATGTAGACAGGAATTAAAGTTCTGTCCTTGATAAACTGGAGTTTTCTGTGTTTCGTGTGCATTTTTGTCACTTGTACATTCACTCCATATCTTTCACAATTTTCTATTTTAACATTGTTATTTAATGCATATACAAAAATAATACACCTTCACAAAAAATAAATATACAACTTGAGAAATTAGGAAAAGATGTTAGAAACAATAAAAGTGTTGTTCCACTGCTTAGTATTACCATGTGTTTGTAGAGACTTTGTCTCATTTGCTTTTACTCCATATCCATTCATTGTTCATTTCGAAAACAAAACAAAAAAAAACCCCAAATCTCTTCTTCTAACCGCGGTTACTACTGCCATAAAATATTTTTGAACTAACCTTTCAGAAATATAAATACTACACATATGTGCTTATTAACAATCCTGTGTCGATCATTGTTTTTGTTTTCTTTCGTCATCAGTTTTCTTGCTGTTGTGATGAGATGTTGCACCGAAAAATTAGAGTCTTTGCAATACTCAATCTTGATTTATTTAGCATTTCATAATTACAATAAAGAATTACAAACATGAAAGAATGAAAATTAATTTCTGTACACATAAGTCTATATATTGTACACATTTGACTAAATAATAATTAAGATATAAATTATCCATCAATGATATGGCGCATTTGCTCAAATAAATTTTATAAATTTGCTGTCCAGATATTAACGAAACCCTCCTGACTTGTCCATATTTTATACGCCTAGCAGATTTGTGGATTTGCATTCTAATATAAATAAAAAATCTGCACTTTTGCATTCTAATATAAAAAAAATGGAAGAATGTGTCCATGGGACACGGATGCCCCCGCCTCCTTGCAATCGAAACCCATAAATTATTAAAGGCATAACTATATACAATATATATTTATCAAATATTATTAGAAAGGATCTTTCTCCTGTGATAAATAGGCACTGGAACTGGTTCGGTTTTGATATAATGTGTAGTTCCAACAAATAATCTGAGAAACAGTCTTATATGTAATACTAATCTATTTTTAGCAACTGTGACCTTGACCTTGGTGGTATCAACGCTAAAATCTATGGGATTATGTGAATTGGGTGATAAGCAAGCACGTGACTAAGTTTGGTTTTGATCCGATGTAGTATACTCAAGTTATCATCCGGAAACCAAAATTTTATTGAAATTTTAGTCTATTTTTAGCAACTGTGACCTTGACCTTGG
>MJUU01023307.1:17668-43641 GCA_002080025.1 Modiolus philippinarum
GGTGATAAGTAAGCATGTGACCAAGTTTGGTTTTGATCCCATGCAGGATACTCAAGTTATCATCCGGAAACCAAAATTTTATTGATATTTTAGTCTATTTTTAGCAACTGTGACCTTTACCTTGGGGGTACCAACCTGGAAATCGATAGGGTTCTGTCTTGGGTGATAAGTAAGCATGTGACCAAGTTTGGTTTTGATCCAATACAGGATACTCAAGTTATCATCCGGAAACCAAAAAGATGGACGTACGGACGTACGTACGGACGGACGTACGGATCAGGGTAAACCTTAATGCCCCCGACCGCCTAGCGGCGGGGGCATAAAAAACAAACTAATGTCATGGAAAGGTAAACATACCATTAAACAACTGAAATTATATAACACAATGAAAGTCTTTGTAATGCCTCATTTTCCCAGAAAGTAATAATAACAATCATTATTATAAATCTTAAAACATTAATGACTTCTATACAAATATGACTAGGAACAGTCAACATGAACGCCATGATCGTCTACCAGTGATATTTATTTTTCTCAAGCATACATATATAATGTGCATCTATAAAATTCCCTGAACATCTATTTTGTATACTGCAAAAGGAGTTGTTAACACACCAATATTCTAATTCCTAACAATCACATTCTCATAGAGCAATTAAAAACTGATGCATGTTCACAATCAGAGCAAGACGTGCCATTTAGTACAAAAATAAAAATATCTATAAGTGAAAATGAAATTTGAAATGATACGATATACAGTAATGAAACAGCTTAACAAGTTAATTGTTCAGTAATGATGTATCAATAAATATGCATTTTTTTATTTGTAATTCAATAACGTATGAAAAGGTCGTTTCATAGAAAATGATATTGAAATACTTATGCAATGTGGCTCTTTTCAAAACGTGAATTATGTAAAATAACAAATCAATTAGCATGTTATGAACATATTTTCAAAGAACTGCCTCGAACTGAATTGGATCATAATATATTATATACTAATTTAAATATCTGTCATCTGATTTGTTCAAATCGTGTCACATGACATTTGAAATTTCGCTGGGTCAACCGGCTAGCGTTGGAAGGTCAACAGGTGAACAAGAAAATTCGATATAATATAACAGTCACTACCCTAGATAGTGTGTGACCCAGCGGTTTCTTTCTCTTCGAAATTTAGGTCACCCTCGAGCAAGCTCTCGGGTGACATTAATATCTCGGAGAGAGAAACCGCTGGGTCACACACTATATAGGGTGGTAATTGTATAGTATCTGTCGGTTACATATTGTTTTGCTTCTGATTAATTCTAAATGCTTATTTTCATTTTTCTGTTTTATTTTCTTGTTAAATAAATTGTAATAAGATTTTACATACACCTTTATATGTATCAAGTTTTCAAGGTTCTATTTAGTCACCGTAAAATGATAGAACTAAGGTGTGGGGAGATAACTCTGACTTGCATTGATCCAATAAAAAATAAATAAAATGCACTATTGTTATAGTTACGAACAAAACTTGTAAGTTGTCATAAAATTGCTTTTAAATAATAAATAAATATTCATTTTTTTGTGAAAACACCCTACACCCAGTAATTTGCAAAGAGAACTATAGCTGAACGCTTTCTGCTATGATTTCTAAACAAATGAATAAAAGGGATAGTTTCTGCAATGGAGGCTTTTCTTTTTAAAATTTAGTATTTGCAAAACGAGAAATTTAAAGTATAGGATTCATAGGATTCATTTTACACACATTACTCTGATTTAAAAAAATGCACAGAATCTTTTATATACAATATACTATGTCCTAATTATCTCTTTCTTCAATTCTTCAAAATTTTGTGAAAATTAACGACTCATTTTTTCCCCAGAAGTGTTTAATATGGAAACTTTTCAGCCTATACAGTTCGGAACACTTCAAGGTATAAAAAATATAGGCATACTTCATGCTTACTTTCACACGTACTTATACCACAGAATTTTACATTTGAAGTAATTTCATATCAAATTCAATTTCAATTAAAGTCTATTACATATAACCTGAGTGGCATGTTTGAGACCCTCAGAATACGGAACTTGCCTCTTGAATAAATGTGGAAAAACAAAATAGTAATGTCACATTATAGCTGTTTGGACAAAGATCAGACAAAAACCGTGTTTAATATTTCTCGTTCATATTATTTTCATTCGATGCAGCTGAATCAGGTCTTTTGATCGTTTCATTAATGCCATTTTTGTTTCCATTATCTCGATGATCTGAACTATTATCGACTTTCGATCCGCGACTATCTTTGCTTTCTTCTGCATGTTTTCTGTTGTTCAAATTGTCTGCGGTTTTACTGTGGTTTGATGTCGTATCCGTATTAGAATCGGATTTAAAATTGACAATTTTATCCTCTGATTTCTTTTCTGATATATTTTCTTGCTCGTTTTCTTGACTGTCTAAATTATAAACATCAATAATTCCTTCATTTGTTGTTTTATGATTATTCAGCTCTGAAGGAGAGAGTGATTTACAGCTAGCGCCATCTATTGCTATGTTTCGATCAGATTTTTCTTCAAGGTCATTCAAGTCACCTTCTTGGCTACCACTCTGCTTTTCATCTGGTGCCTCTTCATCTATCTTTTTATCATCATTCTGTGGTTCAACTCTGCATCGTTCATGTAGTCGTGTAAAGACCTGACATGACAGCATTCCACTTACTATCTGAAATAAGTAAAATGATAGTTATTACAAGCATAATTCCGAAATTGATAAATATGACTAAATGAAATTGTATTATATGTTTAACATGTTTCATTTGAAAACAACCAATAAATGTAATTGTCAATGATGTCAGAGTAACTAAATTATCCCCTGGAGCTACAAAACTCTCCAAGATATACCCACTGACCAAAGATTACTGATGTACCCCATTTAGTATCTCAAATATAAAGCTTTAACCAGAGTCACTGAAGCATAAAATGTAGGTCAGAGTTAACAAATTATCATCTGAAACAGTTTTTTTGCAATGGATTCCTTATGACAAATTGATATCGTGCTTCACCATCCAGAGATGGGATAATCGTAATTTATAATCGTAATTAGCTGTAATCAATTACATTTTTTTCATGTAATCAGATGTAATCTGTAATAATACAATTTTTTGATTACATGTAATTGTAATGTAATCAATTACATTCAATTTTGCCCTGTAATCATGACATTTAGATTACATTTTAATTACTTTAAGTAAATTGTAATATTAAGAAAGAAGTATTACAGCTATATGTAAAACTTATTATAGGACAATATATATATTTAAAAATTTCTAAGAAAAATTTAAGAATTTAAAGTTGAAAACAATTGTTGAACAAAATTGACATTTTTATTTTTTTTATATTTAAATGTTTACTTTACATACTTTACAAGATTAAAGATTGACCCACTGACAGTGTGACGGGTGCTGTGCACAGAACAGGACATGCTTACCCTTCCGGGGCACCTGATGTCACTCTTGTTTATTGAGAGTTCACACTGTTAGTGCTTTAGTTTTTTGTGTTGTATATGTAATGTTCGTGTGTTTTGTGGGCATGTGGTGTCTTTGGTCTTCCGTCTTCTGGTGCTCTTGCTTTTGCCTTTTTTCTGGACTTTGATTTGTGTAATCTTGTGCTTTGTTCCTTTGGTATTCTACTGCCGTTGTTTCATTCCTTCAAAGGATAAATTAACTTTTAATTTTGTCACCAGATTGCCAAATATTTACATAACATGTCTTTATTTTTCTCTTTTTATATCAATTTTGTGCACACTTTAAACATCCTGTTACATATTTATTAGGAGTTATAAATAGATTGGTAACTTGTTCATTAGATTTTTGTTAATTTTCACACCTGTATGGTGCACTAATCTTTCATCACATAGACATGTCAATGTGAAACATGATAAACAGGTATTACAATTAAATACTTGGAAAAGACAGGAAAAGATATTAAACTACCTTATTGTCATATAAACTTTTAAATAAAGTTTTTATTTATGAAAATTTTAATAATCCCTGAATCAGTTATCTATTCTGGTTACTCTTATATCTGCACCCAGCAATTTTTCAAAATTCAAAATGGCTCATAACAAGTTTGTGAATAGTTTGAACAAGAATGACACTCTTTCTTACGAAAATCGCCAAAAGCTTTCAATTTTTGATTATTTAAAAATTCCTTTGAATTTGGAAATTACTTCAATATTTTAGATGAAAAGGACTTTTATTCTCTTTTCAAATTTAGAACATAAAATCATAAACTTCTGCAAGTAACTGGGCACTGGAATAATATTGACAGAGAAAAAAGTGTGTGCGCAAATTGTAACATGGGATACATTTGGGATGAATTCCACTTTATTATATGGAATGCAGAAAAAGATGTCTAAATTTCCACTTATTTATCATATGGAGAAAATTTAGATCAGATACAACTGTAATATTGAGGTCAAAGAGATATCTAGTACTAAATGGAGCAAATGTGGATTATATGGAGTTAACGTATATACATGTAACATCCCTTATAATACGGAGTAAATGCAGACCAAAAAGACATCTTGTTCTATATGAAGTAAATGTAGAGTATATGGAGAAAAAATAGTCTACAAATGTAATATGTAATGTAATTAATTACATTTGAAGTGTAATTGAAATGTAATTGATTACATTTGAAATGTAATTGTAATGCAATTGATTACTTTTCTGAAAAGAAGTAATTGTAATGCAATATAATCATATGAAATCTGAATGTAATCTGGAATGTAATTGATTACATTTTAATGTAATCGACCCAAAGTCTGTCACCATCAGATTATTGATAACTTGTTTCCTTTCCGAGCTATGAGGGGTCCGATTACCTGATTTTTTTTTATCTGATGTCAATGCATTTTTTTTCTTTAAATTCCTCTCATTGTAGGCTTTCAGTAGTATGTCAACGGATTTGGCGTAGCTCTTACTGTTTCCGATTAATAAGAGGTCAAAGGGGTCAAAATTGCAATTTTTAGAAATATGTAAAATCTTCTTTTTTTCATCGGATTTCAGTCTGATTTTTTTTTCTTCGGATTTCTCTTGATGTAGCTTTTAGTTGGTTCCAACAGATTTTTCTAAGCTTTTACGATATCCTATTTATTAGGGATTAAAAGGGCTAATTTTTTCTTTTCCTAGTTTGTGTCCAGTTAATTTAAGTGTCCAGGCCCTTATTGTGTCCAGCAATTACTGTTTCCACATTCATTTTATTATACACTCATTCAAATTTCAGTGGTCGACATGCTGCAGTCGTATCATGCTACGCTCGGCGTAGCCCTTTATTACATCTTGCAATCCGAAACACACGAATCCAATATACCGTTCAATGTGGCTCGTAGTATTTGCACTCTAGTTTCTTAGTCAAATTGCGAAGCAAACAAACAGAAACAAAAAACATAACAAAACAAAACAAAAAATTGAAAAATAATAATAAAAAATCAAATCAAAATAAAAAAAAAGATGGGAGCAGTCCGAAAAGACAGCAAATCCCCTCGCCTTGGTTGAAGTTTCAAAATATTTCAAAAAATTAATTGTCAATGATGTCAAAGTAACTAAATTATGCCCCGGAGCTACAAAACTCTCCAAGATATACCCACTGACCAAAGATTACTGATGTACCCCATTTAGTATCTAAAATATAAAGCTTTAACCAGTTGAAAAAATTTTATATGAAATTCAATTTAAGTAAAGTTTATTCTATACACAAAAATTGACTCCGGAATGGACAAAATAATACAAGAGATTTAATGCTTCAATGACCAGAGTCAATGAAGCATAAAATGTAGGTCAGAGTGAACCAATTATCATCTGAAGCAGAATCACCCTCCAGGGCGCATCCACTGACTAAAGATGATTAATGTACCACACGCAGTATATCAGATATGAACCTTAAAGCAAACTATAACCTGAATCATTGTAGCATAACATGTTGGTCATCTGAAAGTTGCATCACTTTTCAAGACCCATCCACTTACCTAAAATGACTGATGTGCCACGTGTAGTTTCTCAGATATGAACCTTAACGCAAACTATAACCTGAGTCATTGAAGCATAAAATGTAGGTCAGAGTGACCAAATTATCATCTGAAGTAGCATCACTCTCCAAGAAGCATTCACTGATGTGCCAATATGTAGTTTTTCAGGTATTAACATGAAATGTAGATATATATGGGATATTTTCTGGGTTCATTCTGGTTTTTATTTCCCGAAGTTCCTCAATGACGTAGAATGCAACCAGCAGTATTCCGTTTTCGATTACTTTCTGGGAATACCTTCGCTCTAATAAAATTTGTTTTAGTTTAAATAAGCAAGTGTCAGGTACCGCAATGGGTACTAAAGTTGCTACCACGTACACTAACTTGGTAATGGCATATATTGAAACAAAAATGTATGAAAGTGAAAATTTGAAACTGCATTTCGTAATTACATATAAAAGAACTGGAAAAGATACAAATGTACTTAGATGATTGATTGATTCATCTTATGGATACAAAATTTCTAAAAACTAAAGGAGTTCAAAATTCTACTTACCAGCATTAACCAACATATCCAGTTTACAATGGAATATGATTTTCAACAACTATCATTTTTTTTAGATATACTAATAATTAAAAATTGTACAGAAATAGAAACTGATGTTTATTTTAAACTAACTGACTCGAAACAATATTTACTTCTTATACAACCGCAAAAATTTTGCGGTCGTATTATGTTATGGCGCAGTCGTCGTCTGCGTCTGTGGATGGCATAATTTTGGTTCTAGTGGGAGAGTCATTATCAAATTTTGATATAATGTTTCTTTGCACATTCTTGAGAACCCTTTTTTTTTTTTTAGTTTGCGGCCCCGTCCGTTTCAGAATAAGGGGCAAAAAAGGGTTAAAATTGTTGATTTCACGTATTTTACTGTAGAATATTTATCATTTATCTGATTTCGATGGGGTTTCTTCCAGTATACTCCTTAGAAATTTCCCACCTGCAGTACGCTAACGGATTTCACATGACATGTACCGTTCAAAAGATAAATGAGGCTCAAAAGGGGCAATTTCAGAATTTTTTTTTCATTTTTAGTCCGATTTTGATGCGGTTTTTGCAATGAATTTCTTACGAAAAATTAATATGGGTTTCACCATCAGATTTTTGATAACTTGTTTCCTTTTCGAGCTATGAGGGGCCCTATTACCTAGAATTTTTATTTTCCATCTGATGTCAATGAGATTTTTTTCTCTAAATTCCTCTCATTGTAGGCTCAACGGATTTGGCGTAGCTCTTACTGTTTCAGAGCTATAAGAGGTCAAAGGGACCATAATTGCAATTTTTTGAAATATGTGAAATATTTTTTTTTCATCGGATTTCAATCTGAGTTTTTTTCTTCGGATTTCTCGTGATGTAAGCTTTTAGTTGGTTGTCAGAAGATTTTTCTAAGCTTTTACGATATCATATCAATAAGGGATTTAAAGGGCTAATTTTAATTTTCACTACTTTGTGTCCAGTTAATTTATGTGTCCAGGCCCTTATTGTGAAGAGCAAATTAATGTGTCCACATTTATTTTAGTATACACTCATTCAAATTTCAGTGGTCGACATGCTGCAGTCGGATCATGCTACGCTCGTCGTAGCCCTTAATACATCAAATGCAATCCGTAACACACAAATCTAATATACCATACAATGTGGCTCGAAGTATTTGCACTCTAGTTTCTTAGTCAAATTGCACAAAATATCAACGAAGTTATCGGCACTGTTCGTGTTATAATCTGTGGTAAAAAAAACTTTACAGGCAGAAAAAAAAAGAAAAACTACACGGAATATAAGATATTGTGTAAATGCCCGTACCAAGTCGGGCATTGCTGTTTACAATTTTTCCGATGGTTGTACATCTACTTTGTCTGTTTCCCTTTTGGATATCGACTATATGCTGTTTACAACTTTCCCGATGGTTGTGCATCATCTTTGTCTGTTTACCCTTTAGATATCGACTATATTGCTGTTTACAATTTTCCCGATGGTTGTACATTACGTTTTGGATAACGACTATATTGCTGTTTACAATTTTTCGGATGGTTGTACATCTACTTTGTCTGTTTCCCTTTTGGATATCGACTATATTGCTGTTTACAACTTTCCCGATGGTTGTACATCTACTTTGTCTGTTTCCCTTTTGGATATCGACTATATTGCTGTTTACAATTTTTCGGATGGTTGTGCATCATCTTTGTCTGTTTACCCTTTTGGTTTCGGCTCTGACAATTCTGTTCGGTAATTTTGTTATTACCTTTATTCTACCTTGTCTTCGGGGATCTCTCTGATCCATCACTACGTTTTGCGGTGAATTCTGGTGATATTATAGCATCAATTATTATCTAAAGACACCAAATATAACGAAAATGAGACCTGGTAGTAAGGCGCTCTGTCAAAAAATTTGACTCATCATCTCCTTGAAATGTCAATATCAATAATGTTTTCACTGTTTTTGTTAACCCAGGACTAAGTTAGAAATAAATATTCTAAAAGGAGAATAATCAAACTAAGATTATTTTGCGTACTAGTATACGGCATACAAATGATGATATAGGAAATAAACACTCAACATCAATTATGTACCAAGATAACAAAATGAGAACACAAGTGTCACTAAACAACATTTAAACAAAGAAAAAACATAATTTGACGGAAGAAACGAGAAATATGTAGTGAATTACCAAAAACTTGAACATACACGTATAAAAATATATGCTATTTTATGGTATTTCTTATTGTATACGCTTTACTCACAAAACTAATATGGCTACGGTTTTAAATAACTATAGTTAGATTAATTATAAACTTGTAACACAGTTACATGAAATTTATCAGTGATAATTACCTGTATTAGTGCAATTCCAACAAGAACAGAGATCCATATAACCATGTGGTCTGATAGCCATGTTTGAATTGCTGATAAACACGAGGTCTACAAATATTTAAATCAGACTAATAATTGCAAACTTGAAAAAAAAATCTACGATTTATAGATGACAGTTTCTTTGGAAAGTAAGGTGAACGATGTAATGTCCATACATTTTAAATAAATGTATTTAATATATTCAAGTGTTTTTTTTAATATAGTCCACTGCAGATAACCTGAAATAAAATGTATTAGAGATATTTCTTAGAGATAAGTTCTAAATTAAGATGAAATGCCCCTCTACAAATTTCCATGTAGTTTCTTAGTAATTTTACCTGTAAGCCCCTGCAAAATACAAAAACACAAAATGTGTTCCTTCAAGATACACGTTGAAGCAAGGTAATGTAGCTAAGTTCAGTCATTAGTAAAAACAAACAAAATTCAAAACCCTTCACACATGCACATCTTCAATGTATATACAAATGATCTACGACAAAAAAATCTTTGTGGCATAAATTATGTAAAAGATGTTTCCCAGACAAACAATGTATTCCGTATGGACGGGTGGACAATTGAGAGAAGACAAACGGGTTGATAGCAGGGGTAAAATATATGCAAACTTATTCTTTGGTTCCAAAAACTAAGCATGAAAACTTTAATTTTGAACAGAAATGCCGGTTAACATTTTATCCAAGATGGTAGTCACCGGGGAACATAGTTTAACATGGACCCTATGGGAATATATTATTAAGAAGCTTCAATGAAGAGACAATACAAAGGAGAATAGCAGTCATTTGTATCGTTTTTGCGACTAAGTCTACATAGTTATACAAAATGATGCAATTCAGTAGTAATCATAGCAAAGTTTGGCATAAGATGCTCTCTACAAGTGGTAAAAAATTCAATCATCTTACAGTATACAATGCCGTCTCCTTTTTAGCAACAATTGTACCAAAAATTTCCGAAACTTTGAAACAGCTGTCAGGATATGCAGCATAATCGGTTCCGTACTCCGAGTATGAATTTATTCCACAGCATTTTAACTGAAAATACAGAAAACAAAGAGAGTGAAATATAAAAATATATATTGTCCTGAATAAATGCGCAAAAAGTTTCAGTAAAAAGGCTTGTCATTTTGAGAATAGCAAAAAAGCAAAGTTGATGAAAGATGTACGACTTTCTGCTGCAAAAAGTTTATTTTGAACATATTGAACACTGTTTGTGCACATTCCATTGTCACATATATTTGGCAAGCGATAGTTTTAAAGAATAGAATACACTTCATCAAACAAATAAAAAAAAATTAGACGACAAACAACACGAAAAAATAAGGATTTAAAAGATAGGGAGATCAATAATTTGATATCATCAAAATATTCGTTTGTGCACATAAAAAGTTGGAATGGTAATTTGGTCGATTCTGACTAGTGTCTAGCTGTGATTATTTCAGTCATCTCAACTTTGGACTTTAATATAACTAAAGACAAACAAAAACTTACACTTTCCTGTATGGTATATCTGGCTTCATCATTTACTTGGTTCCAAGTTCCTTCTAACATTGTAGGTATCTAAAAGAAATATTTCGATCATTCAGTCTATGAAATGATTTGCAACACTTAAGTGCAGCTTATCACGGTTCTTCATATTGTCCATATAAGGACAGATAAAATTAAAGATTTGGAATCTAAAACACAAAAACAAAAGCTGACAAAGAGCAAATAACCAAAAGTTCATTTAGGAAACTGATATGTCAGCTAAGGACAGAGCCGTGCACGAGACAGTTAAATCCTTAGTACAAATGTATATAATTAAATATAGTTTATTTAGCTGTACATGATATTACTGTCTTACAGGGCAGTCTTAGTTTTCTGTTCATTTAATGTTTTGTCTTAATCAAGAAAACAAGGAAAATGAATTATTTGAAACTCCTTTCTAAAGTAATAATTATGTCTATTCAATTAATCTAAATTTTCAGCTTTTTCAAAATTAATTCTTACGTATGGAGAAAAATGGGGGAAGATTTAAATGTGATGTACATGTTAAATTATCCAGCCAGTTTTCAATCGTAGATACTATTAATGAAGACTCAGGGATAAGAAGGAAGAAAAAACTTTCGAAAAGAACACCGACCGCCAAGTGTGACAGCAATACCTCACACTGACAATACTAGAAAGGTCCACAACTACAAAATACAAAATGTTTTAAAGACCGAACTTGGAATAGCATGACTCCTTTCCATGACCGTTTTGTTTTATTTTATTATTATTTTTTTTTTTTGGCAAAATGACATTCTATATCTCTGGAAATGGGGTAATAACAAAATTACCAAACAGAATTGTCAAGAGCCAAAGTCTAAAGAATAAACAGGTGCAAAACCACAGGAATATTGTCAACCGCAATGATCGTGTTAAGTCACAGGCATTTCAATAAAAATGTTGGATTAAACTGATTTTATGGCATGACAAACCTCTACTTCCATTGCAGTAGTGTCCGTTAGCAACTCAAAAGCACTTGCTATTGAAAGGTACGTAGACAATGAAAAGAAATATTCATCCCAGTACTAAGTAAAATGAATCACAGTTTGGACCTAAACTATAAATTATTCCACAAGGAACTGATATATATTAAAAAAAAAATTCGTGATCGTATGAGACGGAACTATTTGAAGCCATGATTAATAAGGCGGTCATGGAGATAATTATGCTTTATGAGAATGTCTGCATAATTGGTGTTAGCTCTCGCCTTAGGAATCAATTGTGAAACATACACTCTGTAACCAGGAAAAGTTGGAATATTATCGTCCATCTTAGGGAAATCGATAATTTTGAAATAAAAGTCGTCCCTTTTGTCGTAAATTTTAGTGGTGAATTAAATGTGGTTCAGTCGAAACTCTCTCGGTCGATGTACTTTCTGCACAGATTCGAAGATGCTATAACGCTGTTATATAACACAGGTGTTTTGGTTTTTCTTTGTGTTGGTCATTTATAAAACTGTTCAGGTAAAGTTCGTCTGAATCATATCGTCGATTCTCTTAAACTGGGTGAATACCGATTCCGGTTGATCCAATATGTTGATTTACTATCAGCCAATAGATATTCTAAAGTTTTGAAGCATGAAATATAGGAAAATGTGGAGTATCTAATCGTTCATGGTTCAATTCTGCCCTCAAATTCTACTTGATAAACAATGAAATGATGTGGAGTAAAAGCACATTAGACAAAGTTTCTACAAACACATGGTAAAACAAAGCAATGTAACACCAACTTTTTATGTTGTTCTTAATCTTGAAGTCACCATGAGACCTTCAACAATGAACTTTGCTCATACCAAATAGTAAGTTCAGGACGGCCCCTAGCACCGGTTTGAGTGGAATTTACTGCTTGATAGAGAGCAACGGTACGTCAATGTCTTTTTTACTCTATGGATGCGGGATTGTTAACAAACATAAATTTAATTGACAGTATTCCTTCAATAGCTGTCATCCGTTGCCTGACAAAAAGACTAATAGAAGACAATCACAACATGTAAACAACCACGTGACATCCATTGTGTAAACTGCAAGAAAACTTGGCATAATAAAATCATGAGATGTGACACTTTGAACTGACGGTAACAAGAACATTTGGGAATAACAAAATCTTAAATGCAAAGAAAGTATGATAGTGTGTACATTCGGAAAATTCTCTCAAGAACAAGTACACCATAAATGGAATATATAGAGAGCATACGACTTTCATACGGGATTCTTTTTACGGACTCCACACTGCAGGAGAGACAAACTCTATTCTAAATAAACAATGAAAGGATATGGAGTAAATACATAAGAAACAAAGTCTCTAAAAATACATGCTGAAACAAAGCATCGACAAGAAAGCTCTTATGGCTCTTCATCTTGAAGTCACCATGATGACTTGAAAAATGAGCTTTACTCATACCTCATTGTAAGTTCAAAACGGCAAACTTCATTTGTTAAATGGCAAACAACGCTAACGCTTCATTCACGTATTTTGTTACTCCATGGATGCAGAATCGGCAACAAAAATAAAACTTATTGGCAACTGAAGTATTCCTACAACCAATTATACCCGTTGCCCAACAAAAAGACTACAGCTCATTAAAATTAATGCAGTTGGAGTAAACATATGTGTTATGGTCTCATGTTCATTTACTCCATATCCTTTCGTAAAACAATAGAAGACAATAACAACTTATAAACAACCACATGACTCTCATCGAGTAAATTTAATAAAATCGGTACCTGCTGGAATCGACTGATTTATAAAGTCTAAGCATAGGTCAATTTTCAAAGACTCCAGTGTATATTTTCCTTGGCCACAACTGAATGGGCATTATTTGTCAAAAAATATTATATAATAATAAATATGGTGAATCAAGATAATCCTTTTTTTTTAATTTTAGATCCGAGTAGATACTACTGATAAAAAACATAAACTAAATTTATTCTAGACTAATCCTTATTAAACTATACTCCTCGCTATTCGTAATTTTATTTGTCATGTCTTATCAAGAACAGTTTTACAGGAGTTAAACAAAATATGTAATATGTATTTCCCTTTAAGCGCCCTATAATAATCTTTGTTTCCATTAATACTCAAGTTTTTGCCGACTGTGAACGAAATGAGCTATCTTGTAAAAAACATTCCATCTTGTTATCCAGCACACTTTGCTTCCATTTGCATCAATAGTTTCAGGGGAGTTAAGTAAAATATTCTTTATCTCTGGGTCCTACGTTTCATCGTTACCCATGAAGGCCATGCTTAAGAACGAAATTAACAATATTTCTCTAATGATATGTCAAGTTTAAACCGGTTTTGAACCGTTGGATAAATTTTCCTCATTCAACGTATGTTGAATGAAGCCCCGTGCTATTTTCCGCCAAATATATTCGGAATACAGTTCTCGGTGTTTATCATTGATAATCAGAGAAAAAGATTACACCACTTTATCCCGATTATTACCATATTTTATCCACTCTCGATAGTTAAATTTAAAAATTTTAAAATGCTCGGGAAGCCTCGCAATTAAAATTTTAAAATTTAACTATCTTTAGTGGATAAAATATGGTAATGAACGAGATCTTGTGGTGTAATCTATATTTGTACATTATTCTTAACGCCTTCCAGACGTTTATATTTTACCTGCACTAAAGAGACATATATCGAAATACGCATATGCAGAAAATAAATTCACAGTAACTTTCTACACATTATTCCAGTATCAGACCCAAATCATACACATTCATTATGAATCAAATAAGCTTCAACAGTCGGGAGATTATCAAAATCTGTTAAAATATGTTCAGTTCACTTTTGTTGTCAATTTTGAACGAAATTGGCAATATTGTGCGGAATCTTCCTGGTAACATTCCAATACAGTTTGGTTCAATTTGTATAAATGATTTCAGAGGTCATCACGATATTTTTCTTATACAGTAACTGTTCAATGTTCAACTTAGTGTCTGGCTGCCAATTTTGTTGTCGGCTTGGAATTCAACACTCTTCCTTAAAGAGCAATTCCTGTAAATTTTGGTTCATTTTGGACAAATAATTTCCCGCATGATGGATGGAACATGTATGGCAGGACACCTAAACACTGTCGACGTATCCGGTCTCACTACTGTAGGAATTCATGTAAACATGTTATTTCTCATAGTTGAACATGAAATACTACACTTCCATTTACTTCAATTGATCTAGTATTTTCAGAGGAGATGATCAGAATAAAAAAAATATTTTGTGCCATTTTTGTCGGATCTGTTCGAAATTAGCAATGCATGTTAAGCCTTGTTAAGTTTGATTCAGTGGTTTCATGAGATTATCAAATTGTAACAAGGTAACAATGGACGAACGGAAAACGGAGCTCACAATGAGCCTTCCTACAAGTTGAACTATAAGATGAAGAACAACAATAAAAGCGTTGTTCCATTGATTTTTACCATGCATTTGTAGAGACTTTATCTCATGTGTATTTACTCCATATCCCTTCATTGCTTATTATAAAAATATGTACGAGAATTTGTGTTCACTTTACTAACCACGCACCCTTTGGTATTCGTATTGCTTTAAATTGGGACATTAAATTAATGCTTTGGCCTGGACTTACGAATAAATGGACGAAGGATAGATAACAAAACAAGAGCATAAAAATACTGCTAAAATTGACCAAAATTCATGGTATCTGTGTTACAGACAAAGAGCAGCTGAAGGATGTACCTGTATATATATTATGAATATGATTGTGGTTTAAAATGATATATAAAAATTCTACCTTATCCTTCTGAATATATACAGCCAAAATCAAAACCACCTCAACTAATCCAAACAACATAGACAATCCAATGTACTGAAAATAAAATCTATGTCAATTTGGTGATAAAACTAGGTGTTTCGCAATATGCAAACCTATAATTTAATATTTTCTTGTAAATAGTTTTAAATACTTGCCACATTGTCAATTTGTATTCGAGTTGTTTATTCCATAGGGCAAAGCTGTATTTAAGCATACTTCTAATGCAAATTTTTGGAAAACAGTACCTTTAGATGTGCTTCATGAAATGATTTATATTCTTTTTGGAAAACAGTACCTTTAGATGTGCTTCATGATATGATATATATATATATATATATTCTTTAGGAGTAACTATATTTATATTAAGTTGCTTCCAAAATTTGCTACTGAGAAAAATCATAAATGATAGTTGTAAGAAGTTAAATGCACTTACAAGTTTCAACAGCAGCATGCTCCCAAACAGTCCTCCTAGGCATCCTAATAAACCTACAATTATAAACAATCATGTAACCAAACAGTCCTCCTAGGCATCCTAATAAACCTACAATTATAAACAACCATGTAATCAAAAAGTCCTCCCAGGCATCCTAATAAACCTACAATTATAAACAATCATGTAACCAAACAGTATTCCTTGGCATCCTAATAAACATACAATTATAAACAATCATGTAACCAAACAGTCCTCCTAGGCATCCTAATAAACATACAATTATAAACAAGCATGTAACCGAAGAGTCCTCCTAGGCATCCTAATAAACCCACAATTATAAACAATCATGTAACCAAACACTCCTCCTAGGCATCCTAATAAACCCACAATTATAAACAATCATGTAACCAAACAGTCATCCTAGGCATCCTAATAAACATACAATTATAAACAATCATGTAACCAAACACTCCTCCTAGGCATCCTAATAAACCCACAATTATAAACAATCATATAACCAAACAGTCCTCCTAGGCATCCTAATAAACATACAATTATAAACAAGCATGTAACCAAACAGTCCTCCTAGGCATCCTAATAAACATACAATTATAAACAAACATGTAACCAAAAAGTCCTCCTAGGCATCCTTATAAACCTACAATTATAAGCAATCATGTAACCAAAAAGTCCTCCTAGGCATCCTAATAAACTTACAATTATAAACAATCATGTAACCAAACAGTCCTCCTAGACATCATAATAAACCTACAATTATAAACAATCATGTAACCAAAAAGTCATCCTAGGTATCCTAATAAACGTACAATTATAAACAATCATGTAACCAAACAGTCCTCCTAGGCATCCTAATAAACCCACAATTATAAACACTCATGTAACCAAACAGTCCTCCTAGGCATCCTAATAAACCCACAATTATAAACAATCATGTAACCAAACAGTCTTCCTTGGCATCCTAATAAACATACAATTATAAACAATCATGTAACCAAACAGTCTTCCTTGGCATCCTAATAAACATACAATTATAAACAATCATGTAACCAAACAGTCCCCCTACGCATCCTAATAAACATACAATTATAAACAAGCATGTAACCGAACAGTCCTCCTAGTCATCCTAATAAACCCACAATTATAAACAATCATGTAACCAAACAGTCTTCCTTGGCATCCTAATAAACCTAAAATTATAATCAATCATGTAACCAAACAGTCCTCCTATGCATCCTAATAAACATACAATTATAAACAATCATGTAACCAAACAGTCTTCCTTGGCATCCTAAAAGGTTTGCATTTTACTTTATGCGGATGTTGTTATTTTAGCAGAGGATGAAAATGAATTACAAACACTCCTTAATGCTTTATCTTCATGGTGTTCTGATAATTGTATGAATATTAACTTAGTTAAAAGTAATATTGTGCATTTTAGGACACCCAGTATCGCACGGTCAGAGTTCCAGTTTAAGTGTGGACGTCGTATTGTAAATTATTCATGTAATTATACATATTTATAGGACTAGTGCTGAACGAGTTTCTAGATTACAATGTCACTGTAAAAGCTGTTGCTCAGTTGGCTAATCGGGCCTTAGGACTGGTTATAGCTAAATGTAAAATTATGGGTGGTGTCCAGTACGGAGTTTTCAATAAATTGTATGAAAACTTAGTATGTTCAGTTATAGAATATGGTGCTGGTATATGGGGTGTGAAAAATTATTCCTGTATTAATAGCATACACCACAGAGCAGGGAGATTCTTTTTTAGGGATGGGTAAATATGCGCCAAATGATGCAGTGCTGGGGGATATGGGATGGTTACCCTTTATCCACAAACAATGGAAATGTGTAACTCGTTTATGGTGCAGGCTCAACAATATGAGCTCAAATCGTCTGAACAGAAAAGTGTTTATTTGGGCAGATCAGTTGAGCACAAAACATAAATGTGTAAAAAACTGGACTTTTTATATAAAAAGGACCTATTGCGATCCAAATCTCGGCCACTCCTGCAATATTACCGAATATGTTGACACACGGTATATTTTAGACCGAGTGTCTAATAAATTATACTTCAGTTTATTACTGAATGGAAAAATCGTTTGTTATCAGATCAATCTATATCTGGGCGAGGAGGGAATAAACTGAGAACGTATAGATTATTCAAAAATAGATTTGAAACTGAGTCTTATTGTATTAAACATAGAAGCTGTATGGCTAAATTTAGATGTGGTGCCGCGCCACTTCGAATAGAGACAGGGAGATTTGAAAATTTAAATTTACTAGAAAGAAATTGTCATTTTTGTAAAACTTTTATTGAAGATGAAGCCCATGTTTTACTGCACTGTCCACTTTATAAAGAAGTCAGAGAAGTTTTATTTAGGGAAGCTGAATTTTATGAAAATGATTTTAAGAATTTTAATGATGAACAGAAATTAATATTTTTATTCTCCAATGAAAATGTTTTAAAAGAATGTGCCAGAGCCTGCTATGTGATTTTAAATATTCATAGAAACTTCTTATTTTGTAAATAATGAATTTAAAATGTCTAAGTGTATGATTTTTTTTCTTTTTTAACTAAGGTTATATAGTCTCTTATAATTCTGTATAGAATGGCTCTCATTTTTATGTTTTATATGTGTATTGTTTTATATGTTTTATATGTGTATTGTTTTATATGTTTTATATTGTATATGTATATTATGTATAATTATGAGAGATGAGACTTTAATAAAATATTGAAATGAATCCTAATAAACCCACAATTATAAACAATCATGTAACCAAATAGTCTTCCTTGGCATCCTAATAAACCTACAATTATAAACAATCAAGTAACCAAACAGTCCTCCTAGGCATCCTAATAAACCTACAATTATAAACAATCATGTAACCAAACAGTCCTCCTAGGCATCCTAATAAACCTACAATTATAAACAAGCATGTAACCAAACAGTCCTCCTAGGCATCCTAATAAACCCACAACTATAAACAATCATGTAACCAAACAGTCTTCCTTGGCATCCTAATAAACCTACAATGATAAACAATCATGTAATCAAACAGTCCGCCTAGGCATCCTAATAAACCTACAATTATAAACAATCATGTAACCAAACAGTTCTCCTAGGCATCCTTATAAACCTACAATTATAAACAAGCATGTAACCAAACAGTCCCTCTAGGCATCCTAATAAACCTACAATTATAAATAACCATGTAACAGTATACTACATGTTATTTGGGAATCTTCACAGGGGAATGACGGCTCAGGGGATATAAAACACAGACAGGGAATATGAACCAGTATCCCCTGGGAAGCCCGAATAACTTTTATATTCCGCTAGAAGTGCTATAACGTTTCTATAAAAAGCGTTAAAAAATTGTGATTATGTTACCACGGGGATACGGTCTCATATCCCCTGTCAAGGTAACCAATCAAATTGCAGGATTTACCTGGATATTTCACTTCAGCAGAATATATAAATGGATCCCAGCTTAATGCTTTTGACTTAGCAAATGAATCCATTACAATCCCTACTATTTTATTAAGTTTCCAGAAATTTTCAAAAGAAAAACAAACAATTACTATTTTTTGTCTTCTATTTTGATATCTATTTAGATGTGCGTTAAGACAAGGAATTATTATGTACATACCATCAAGTCCAACCAAAAGTCCGATTGCGATTCCAGCATACAGGATTAACTGAAATGTATACAAAAATATTATTTAATGACATATCCTGGTATTCTGCAAGAAAAGTCTCAAAACTTCTTGACAAAGCCACCGAGTGATGACTCTTAAATACTTGCAGTAATTTCTATCAGTGGATATTTACCATTTTTGTGAGATATAATCTCATTAATCATTTTCAAAATCTAAATGATTTCTGCTAGAGGATATGAGAAATGAAGAATCCAATTTCTGTTTTCCAGTATAATATATTGATGTGTAATTTTAATGCACTGTTCCTGCATAAATTGATATTGTTTCTCCTGATTATTTTGGCATTTTTATTTTCGTGAAGCACACTAGTGCTTAATTTTGGTTTAATATTGTTTAAGTAAGTATAATACATATCTTGCCCATTTACATTGTAGAACAATACAAGAAATTCAATATTTCGTTTATTTCCTCGTGAACTAAGGCTCCAAGTAAAACTGTGTTTGGTTTGATTTTCTGATCGATTTTTAAAGATCTTTAATATGTGGTCGCCAAATAAATGTACCAATTGCTGAGGTTTATCAATACAACGCATTTACATTGGCCAAATGGTTTCCGACAACAACTTATAACAAATATCCAAAAAGAGTCTAATGTTAAACTTTGTTCGGCTATAATGGGCATATTTATATTATGATCGAAAATAAAACATAAGTTTTGTGGAAGTCCATCTAAATATCATTCAAGCAACAATTCATTAGCCACTGAGTAGATGCCTTTGCTGGTGGACTGAGAGTCCCCGATGCTACAATCCAACCCAGTATAGTCAGCACTGGACCGAAAACTGATTATCCCCGCACTTTGGAATGAAAGTTTGGTGATAGTAATTATGTCGTTGGCCTCCGTCTGTTCGTCCATCTGTCCGTCACACTTAATTTCTTCTGACGCAAACTCCTTCTAGAGTTGTTGAAAAGGCTCGTCTTAAACTTTTTAAGGTATAAGCAAAGCTCATTGTTTAAGGCCTCATGGCGACTTCAAGTTGAAGAACAACAATAAAAGCGTTGTTCTGTTGCTTGGTTTGCCATGTTTTAGAGACTTTGTATCATGTGCAGTTTCTATATATCCTTTCGTTTATTGTATTTAGGGTTCAAATTTTGTTCTAGAATTGTTGCATATATGCTGTAGATGTTCATGAATTTCGGATTTTTTATTTGCCTTGGTGCAAACAACAGGCCCCAGGATATCAATTTTGACACATGTAGGATGCGACGCGTACTATTTCTTCATTTTTGAATTCAGGAATTTAATTTATTTATAGAATTATATCACATAGTTTGTAAATGCTCAATAAGTATTTGGAATTTTGATTCCGGTATCTACTTTGGAAAATTTCTTCAAAATGTCAAAGACTTACGTATTTGTAGAATTTAGGCATACAATCGTATATTTTTGAAAATGTTTAGTAAAAAACATACCTCTGAATACTGACAATTACACAATAAGCTAAACAAAACATAAAATTGGTAGAGGTTCAGCTTATATGGTCATTACCGCCTAGGTGCTGTTAGAGAAAGTGATGTTATAAATATGGACAGGTGACGAATTCAAAGCGATGGAAAACTAAAACGACCGTTTGTGTGCAGCAGCGACATGAATACATATTTTATAGTAATTGTACAAAGAAACTAATAATGCGGTCGGGAACAGGAATCAATTGTAGAAAAAAGAAGGGTAACGGGGAATGTGTCAAAGAGACAACGACTTAAAGGGGAGTTATAACAACTCAAAGCCACCATAAGATCTTCAATGAACGGCGAGGAAAACCCACACCCAACGGCAGGTCAGAGTCGTTCTCGACTTAATTGAATGTAATTTTCAAATGGTGTATATAATGGCAATTCCGTCGGTACTTGTACTATTTTGTACATGATAAATTTACAAACATGTACTTGTACGATGTTAGTTGACATTGCCGAAATAAAATCATCACCATAAATACCTGCCATTTTGAGCCCGGAAAAGTTCCCTTAGGGGTGCGTAGATCTATTACGTGTAAACTGGGACTGATATATATATATATATATATATTAGTCCCAGGTGTAAATAGTATTTTACATATCAATACTTTATAAAAGGATTGGTGGAATCATTAAGTAAAATCTGTCACAACATTATGTAATTTTACTTACAAAACTTCCAGACATGAAGCCAGACGTGTTGGGTAAAGTACTCAGAGTCCATCCTACGAACCCAAGGAGTCCTGCACCTACTAACTGAAAACAAAACAAATATTTTCTTTTCATGATTTAAAAACTTCTTCGAATTTCATAAAATTACTCAGGATACTTGAATCCAAGATAAAAAATATACAAGTATCAAGGAAATCAGGAAATATGAGTTACATTTTTTTATCATCTGTCTCCGTTATAAAAAAAATGAATGTTACCTACCCAAAAGAATAAATTGGCTGTCAAAAACAGCAACCTTAGAGTACCTGTATCTCCCATTACAATTATATCATTGTGTATGACAGTTTATGATACAATGATACTATGCTACAAATCGGAGTAAATATTGAACAATCTGCTTAATATATTTACAAAAGAAATACATACAAATATCCAAAATACAAACAAATAATATATGTCATTGTTTTAGTCGTATATTTAATTTGTGGCCTATGTGTGGAGGTGTTTGTCTTCCGTGTTGTGTTTTCAAAAATTTCTTATTCTGGCATTTTGGATTTTATTTAGATTCTCCGAATACCATCAATAGTGGTCTTATTTCAACGATATGACTTGTCAGAACAGTCATTTGAATTCATAAATTCAATGCTACCAATATATTCGAAGCATCTTGTTTGAGACTTTGGTTAAATACTCTCAAAATTTCTATTGTTGATAAGGTCCTCGGAGACAAGTAGGTACATCAGCAGTTTTATCCACTCGTGGTTAATTAGAACACGATATGCGCAATTCGGCAAAATCTTTTTCATGAAATGTTGGAGGCCGAAAAAAAGAAATGCGAAATAATCACTTTTCAAAATAGTGAGCGGCAAGAAAACGCAAAAAATCAGAAAACGCACCAAAGACGCGAGAGCCGAATTGCGAATATTTGTTGTTTTTTTTTCATTCATAAGTACATCACATGATATGCAAATAGTTAAATTAAACATATTTTATTGCTAAAGTATAACAAATGAATCGGACACAAGTTATTACAACTTACAAGGGTCCTCTTCAATCAAATTACATATACAAACAATTTTACATTCGTCAGCAATATGAAGTAATACACTTAGAAAAACTGATACATATCAGAATATCATTTACAATGTAAATATATATATATATCTGTTTATATGTAAATCTCATAACAAAATTGAATGTGTGGAGCTATATAACAATTTTTTTATGGTGAGAATGAAAGAGAGATAAGAAATTCTAAAAAAAAGAAAGAAAAGAAAACAGTTAATGTAACTAACTGAATTTTGTGCTTACTGCAATTCAAATCGTTTTGTCTGTTTGATGTACCAATGGACTGTTTTGAAAATTTGTGAATTTATATTATCAGATAAGGTGTCATTGCCAAAAAGTAAAGTTTCTATATTTATTTCAGATAGAAAAGCTAACTTATTTCGAAATTGTTCTCTGGTTCTGACATATCTATTACATTCAAAAAAGTAATGTAGGGAATCTTCTATCACCCATCCGCAGGCACAACCTGGATCAACAGTAAAACCAACACGAAATAAGTCTGCATTTAATGCGCTACTTCTATGCCGGAGTCTATGCAAATAGTTGTATATAAGCATAAAAATTCATTTATTTCAATCAGAGACTTAAAATGGAACTTTCGCTGGATGTTTGACTTCGTCGCAACTTGGCTAAAATTTTGAGCAGGGTTTATAAATCTAGGTGATACATATTGTTGATAGCTGAAGACAAACATTCCAAGTCTTTTTCCAAAAAAAAAAGAAAAAAAAATTGGGGCAGGTTTTTGAATATTGCTGATACTGTAAAAGTATGTAGCAGAATACCTTTATACTTTTTTTTAATTTCAGTTTAATAGTTTGGTTTCCATGGCAACCAAAAGCTCCACTATCAATTAAAAGTAATTTCAGACCACCATTCAAAATTTTGGCAGGGATTCCCCTTATAATCCAGGTAATACTTATTGCTGAAATCAAAACATTCCAAGTCCCACTTTCAAAGAAAAGTCGGCAGGGGTTAAATACATATCTCCTTCCATGCGGTGGTAATTTAGCTGTTTAAGGGTATATTCACCTGATCATTTAGCTGCTCACGCTGCTCACCTCGGGAATATTGATACTGCTGCTACTGCAGCCGCTGTGCGGTGGCCAAAGCGACAAATTCGCTGTTGAAGGGTATTCTCTTGTGCTCATTTCGCTGCTCATATTGGTCGTTTTCACTGCTCGCGTGCTCATCTCGGGAATTTCGCTGCTGCTGCTGCTGCTATACGGTGGTAATTTCGCTGTTTAAGGGTATATTCACCTGATCATTTCGCTGTTTCCCTTCTTTTTTCTATGTATATAAAATCGTAGCAGGATTGCATTAATTGTCTTCCAAACATGGTCTTCCAAACATACAGATTTTATCTGCACTGAAGAGACATAAGTTGTCGAAATGCGCATATGCAGAATTTAAATTCACAGTAACTTCGGTATTTAGTTATTTGTTACCACTGGGTCGATGCCACTGCTGGTGGACTGTTAGTCCCCGGGGGTATTCACCAGCTCAGTAGTCAGTACTTCGGTGCTTGAAACCTTACAATATCATAAAATTTGTAAATTTTGTGGAAATCTAAGGAGTATCTCCCTCATGCAAAGCTCTGTCCTTAGCTGATTTTGGCTTTAAATTTAGATCATATTGGTTATTTGTTCTCTGTCAATTTTTAAACATCTTTGAGTTCATCGTCTTCCAAACATATATATATTTTATCTGCACTGAAGAGACATAAGTTGTCGAAATGCGCATATGCAGAATTTAAATTCACAGTAACTTCGGTATTTAGTTATTTGTTAAAAAATTCATATGTGTTCCACGGAAAAATTATGACGACAGCACTTTTACATTGAGAAGTTGATGTGCTTGCAACAGAGCTACAAAGTCTTATAAAATAGAAAAAACAAGGATAACGGGGAATGTGTCAAAGAGACAACGACTTAAAGGGGAGTTATAACAACTCAAAGCCACCATAAGATCTTCAATGAACGGTGAGGAAACCTCACAGCCAACGGCAGGTCGGAGTCGGCCCCCTAAATAAAGAGTAATCAAACATCATCCTAGACTCCTATAGACATAAAGTACACTAACTAGAAAACAGACAAGACACACAGAGGCTTTATAAATTTCCTGACTTAGGACAGGCGCAAACCTGCTGCGGTGGGGTTAAACTATAGTTTTATTGGGCCTAAACCTTCCCATATAGCCAATGTGATGAAGCAAAAAACAATCGTAACAACAGTAAAATTCAGTTGGCAACAGGACTGAGTCAATTGTGAATAAAGGGCTACACTGAGCGCAGCATGATACGACCGCAGCATGTCGTCCACTGAAATTTGAAAAAGTGTAATTTAAAGTGAGTATGGACATAGGAAAGAGCTTGACACAATAATTAGATGGACGCAATAAGGAGACTGACCAAGTAATTAGCTGGACACAAACTAGGGAAAATAAAAATTAGCCCTTATGACTCCTTATGATTCCTATTTGATTTGATTCCTATTTGACCCTCTATAGCTCAGAAACGGTAAGAGCTAAGCCCAATCCATTGACATGATGCTGAAAGCTTATATCAAGAGGAATCAAAAGAAAAAAATCCCATCGAAATGCGATGAAAAATAAATTTAAGGTAATCTGTAAATTTACGATTTTGGCCCCCTTCGGCCCCTCATAACTCGGGAACGGCGAGAGCTACATCAAATCCGTTGAATACTTCTGAAAGCTTACATCAAGTAGAATCCAAAGAAAAAAATCCCATCGAAATCCGACGAAAAATAAATTTTTTAGGTTATCTGTAAATTTACGATTTTGGCCCACATCAGCCCCGCATAGCTACGCCAAATCCGCTGACATATAACTGAAAGCTTACATCAAGAGGAATCCAAAGAAAAAAATCCCATCGACATCCGACGAAAAATAAAAATTTTAGGTTATCTGTAAATTTACAATTTTGGCCCCTTCAGCCCCTCATAGCTCCGAAACGGTAGGAGCTACGCCAAATCCGTTGACATAGTACTGAAAGCTTACATCAAGAGGAATCCAAAGAAAAAAATCCCTTGGAACCCGATGAAAAATAAAATTTTTTGGTTATCTGTAAATTTACGATTTTGGCCCCCTTCGGCCCCTCATAGCTGGGTAAAGAAACAAGTTATCAAAAATCTAATAGTAGAGCGCTATGATAATTTTTCATTATGAATCCTTTGGAAAAAAATTCGCCCCTTTTGGGTCCCATTTATCTCGTGAACGGTACATGCCAAGTGAAATCGGTTGGCATACCCCAGATTGGAAATTTTCTAAGGAGTTTACTGACAGAAACCCCATCAAAATCCGATAAATAATAAAGATTCTACAGTCAAATATGTGAAAACAACCAATTTAACCCCTTT
>MJUU01023307.1:50260-77920 GCA_002080025.1 Modiolus philippinarum
ACTAACTAGAAAACAGACAAGACACACAAAGGCTTAATAAATTTCCTGACTTAGGACAGGCGCAAACCTGCTGCGGCGGGGTTAAACTAGTTTTATTGGGCCCAAACCTTCCCCCTAGCCAATGTGATAAATAAAAATACAATCGTAACAACAGTAAAATTCAGTTAGTAACAGGACTGAGTCAATTGTGAAAAATTAAACTGAAAGAACTAAATATACGGACATAAACATGAAATCACAAAAGACTATATACTAGCAGTTAACTGACATGCCAGCTCCAGACCCATTACCAACTGACAAATTAAGTTATGTACCCCCAGTATATAGCTTCCACCAAGATCCCTTCCTGTGAGGAGTTTAGCATAATGATTTCATGCATATACCGAAATACATAACCCAGATTTCAGAAATTTTGAACGTGTTTAGTTAAAATGCAAAGACCCTATCAAAAAAATCAATGTTAATACCAAAGAATGCCATACGTAATGACTTGACGACAACACCGTAATTATAACCCTTATGAATTAGACGATTTAAATGTTTTATAAGTTTGTTAGGCGAGTTTAAATATTTTTTACTCTTATGTATAAAACATTACCATAAAATAAGGGATGTGAAATACCAGCCTTGATTAGATGTTTACAGGTTGCATTGTATTTATGAACTAAGTCTATTTAGTAAAGGTTTTAACTAGTTTATGATAGCAAAAACCCTGATGTAATAGTTTTTCAGTTATGAAAAGATTCCGTTCATCAAAGTCTATCTTACATAGTTCAAAATCTATAGCCATAAAACCCCCAAATTCAACCCCTTTATTCTGAAACAGATGAAGCCCCTTTGGGCCTCTAGTTTATTGAAACGGTTTTAATTGTTAAATGTAACATGCTTTAAGAAACCTACAGAAATATACTGCATCAAGATCCGACAAAAAATTTAAAAATTCATTTTTTTTCCGTTTCTCCCCTTTGGGCCTCTTGTTTCTCAAAAAACGGTAAATGCTACCTCACATCTGTAGACATACTACAGTTGCTCAATTTTATTATAACATAAAACAAACCCCGTCTCAATAGGATAAATAATAAGAATTCTGGAGTCAAATATGTGAAAACGGTCAATTTCACCTTTTTTAATCTCTGTGACCTTGACCTTCGACCTAACATTTTTTTTTGCATTTTTATGTTCTTCTTGACTAGACCTATACACTTGCCGAGTATGAAAAATCTACCTTACAAAGTTCAAAAGTTACAGCCAAGGTTAAAGTTTCGGACGCAAAGAAAAACAGCCAGACAGACAGGACAAAAACAATATACCCCCGATCCTCGATATGGGGGCAATAAAACAAAATTGAAATAAACTAAATTCATTTTGTACATCTGCAATATGTATCGAAGCATGCCTGCAAGTCCGGTTTGAAAGTACAGAGTGTCTAGGAGGAGTCGCAAATAATGGATGCCTAGCCTTAGGACTTCCAATAAGCTAAAATTTTCAAAGTCCAAAGATAGCTAGAAATCTGAAAAAAAAAATCATCATGAAAGAAAAACAAAACGCTTAGTCTATATCTGCAATATGTATTGAAGAATTCCTGCATGTTTGGTTGGAAGGTACCAAGATATCTAGGAGTTCGGATAATGGAAGTATACCCTAAGACTCCAAAAAGCTAAAATGGCAAAGTCCTGATATTAGCTTGAAAATCTGGAAAAACAAAAAGAACAAGAATAGAATTCCTGGGTCCAACGCCGCTCAAGCAATATACTAGTATGCTGTATATGAAATTGCAATATTTCCAAAGTGGGGATACAAAAAGTATCGACCACGGCTGATGTTCGAACTTGACCAAGGTATTAGTGGTATTAACATATGCAAATCTGTCAAAATTTGTAGCCATTAGAGCACTAACAAGAGTCATTATTTTGATCAAAGTCCCATAACTCCGTCAAAAAGTATAGACCGAAGCTAATCTTCGACCTTGACCAGTATTAGTGGTATAAACATTTGGTATAAATTTCAAGAGAATCCGTGAATAATTTGTAGGCATGAGGGCGCTTACAAGGTCAATTTTTGGCTAAACGGTGTCATTATTTTGGTCAAAGTCCCATAACTCCGTCAAAAAGTATGGACCGAGGCTGATTTTAGAACTTGACCAAGGTATTAGTGGTATAAACATTGGTATAAATTTCATGAGAATCTGTCAATATTTGTAGGCATGACTTTATGTTTGTTGACGATCCCGCATTCATGGATCATTAGGTTGCATGGATGTAGCGTTGCTCGACAATTAGCAATGAATTCCGCTCAAACCGGTGCTAGGGGCCGTCTTGAACTTGCTATGAGGTATGAGTAAAGCTCATTGTAGAAGGCCTCATGGTGACTTCAAGATGAANAACAACAATAAAAGCGTTGTTCCATTGCTTATTATAACCATGTATTTGTAGAGACTTTGTCTCATTTGCATTTACTCCATATCCCTTCATTGTTAATGAGAGCGCTTATAAGGTCAATTTTTTGCTAAAACAGTGTCATTTTTTGGGTCGAAGTCCCATAACTCCGTCAAAAAGTATCGACCAAGGCTGATTTTTGAATTTGACCAAGGTATAAGTGGATAAACATTTGGTATAAATTTCATGAAAATCTGTCAAAATTTGTAGGCATGAGAGCGCTTACAAGGTCAATTTTTGGATAAAATGGAGTCACGATTTCGGTCAAAGTCCCATAACTCTGTCAAAAAGTATCGACCAAGGCTGATTTTCGAACTTGACCAAGGTATTAGTAGTATTAACATTTGCTATAAATGTCATGAAAATCCATCAAAATTTGTAGACATGAGAGCGCTTACAAGGTCAATTTTTGAATAAAACAGTCATGATTTCATAACTCCGTCAAAAAGTATCGACCGAGGCTGATTTTCGAATTTGACCAAGGTATTAGTGATATAAACATTTGGTATAAATTTCATGAAAATCCGTTGGAATTTGTAGGCATGAGAGCGCTTACAAGAAAGTGTGACGGACGAACGCCCGGCATTTCTATGTCCCCGCTCCGTGTTGTGGCGGGGGACAAAAACGAAATGCATGGTGCACATTTACAACATACTGGAGCATATCTGCGAGTTTCGTTGGAAAGTACCAAGCGGTTAAGGGGGGATGCGGATGACGCTAAAACCTTTGGAGCCATATAGAGACAGACAGAAAGATAGATGGACGGACGCAAGACGACGGATAGTAACCACTATGTGTCGATCTCACATCAGGTGCAGGCGACACAAAAACTATTCTATTGGTGACCTTGGTAATAATTTTACCTTAAATAAGAGAAGGAAGCAGTCCTCGGAATCGATAGTTTATCCCCTCGCTTGTTTGTTATTTGCTTTAATAGTATCATAACTCAAGTTGTTGTACCATTTAAGATCTACAATTTCTAGCCTGTTGCACGAGCATAAAATCTGAGCCAGTCATGCAAGAAATATAGGTTAAGGTGACAATATTTTTACCAAGAGCAAATGCACCTACCGAAAAAATATCAATCCTCTACAAATTTCAGTATCTATGATCCAGGCTGTTACACTTTTACCTAAGTCGATAATGCATAACATGAAGGACAAAGTGATCTTATTTTAATTTTGAGCTTCACTAATTTGCAAGACGCATCTAAAGACAAAATAATATTCCTCTACAAGTTGTAGTATCCGAGATATGAACGATTACAAAAACTTCGACCTAATTCACTCATGCATGAAATGTAGGTCAAAGTGACCTTTTTTTTCTAAAGCTTCATGACTATACAAGAGCCTTCTATAGACAAAATATCAATCCTCTTAGAGTTGTAGGAATTTGAGATCTTGCTCGATTCAAAACCTTAACCCTATTAGTCAGTTTTATTCTTCTTAGAGTCGTAGTATATATAGGTCTTTCCTACTTCGGGACATGAAAAAGAAACATTAACATGGAGCATTGAAGAGAAGGGTTAGCTAATCACCATAGAAGCCAAACTTTGAAATTTTACGAGTAGAATTATGTTCTTGCAGTAAAGATTAAACAACAGTTTTTGTAAAATGAAAAGGGCAAATAAAAATAATGTTAACAATAAAGGATTGTCATAGTTTTCTGTTCTAAATACTGAAAAGTTCCAAATACTTAAATTCTAAATAAATTGTTTTTTTATTGTTGGTGAATAGTTTCATTAAAAGTATTTAGTTTCTTCAAAGGGAAGCAAGTAGAGAATGCTTTTAGGGGAAAACCTTATGAGAGAAATTGATTATCTCTCTTTTGTCGATGAAATTGGTCTAGTGCTCGTAATGAAACAGTTGTTTATACAGAAACTAGCCGAATAAAATATGATTCAATCAAAACTTCACATCATTTGACATTTTTGTCAGTACATTCTAAGCTAATAAGCAATGAAGGGATATGGAGTAAATGTACATGAGACAAAGTCTCTACAAATACATGGTAAAAAGCAATGGAACAACGCTTTTATTGTTGTTCTTCATCTTGAAGTCACCATGAGGCCTTCAACAATGAGCTTTGCCCATACCCCATAGTAAGTTCAAGACGGCCCCAGGCACCGGTTTGAGCGTTATTCATTGCTAGATGTCGAGCAACGCTACATTCATATTCTGTCTGACAAAAAGTTATTAGTTCATTGAGAGCATTGCTGCGATGTTTGTCCTATTGGAGAAAAATTGTATAATGTTTATTCTGATCTATTTATTCCTTTAATAAATTATTCAGAGATACTTTATCTCTTTGAAGCAAAAATTTTGATGGAACTTCCGTTCTTTGACATGGTCAAGATGGAACCGACCCCAAAGACACCGTACCATGCATCACAGTATCACTTTATCTCATTTACTCCATATCCCTTCATTGCTTTTTTCAGACTGGAGTTTGTCTCTTGTAGTGTGGAGTCCCTTAAAAGATTCCCCGTGCGAGAGATGCATGCTCTATATACATATCAGTTATGGAGTGCTTGTTCTTCAGAGAATTTTTCTTATGGACGCGCTATTAAACTTTCAAATTTGGTGTTTTATTTTTTGCAATTTCAAATTTGTAATCTGACCACCTGATTATTGTGCCCACAACTGAAGATTTTATTATGTTAAGTTTTCTTACTTTTGACTCAATGGGTACTCTGTGGTTGTTAAAATGTTGTATGCATCTTCTATTAATCTTTTTGTCGGGCAACGGATGACAGCAGTTGTAAGACACTTAGCCAATTAATTATATATGTTTGCTGACGATGTAAAAAGCATGGATGTAGCGTTGCATCTAGCAATGAATTCCGCTCAAACCGGTGCTAGGGGCCGTCTTGGACTTACTATGATTTGTGACCATAGCTTATTGTTAAAGGCCTCCTGGTGACTTAAAGATGTAGAATAATTTAATCGTTGTTTATTTTGCTATGGATTTGTAGAGACTTTGTCTCGTTTGCATTTACTCCATATCCTTTCA
Source organism: Modiolus philippinarum (assembly GCA_002080025.1). Taxonomy (NCBI): domain Eukaryota; kingdom Metazoa; phylum Mollusca; class Bivalvia; order Mytilida; family Modiolidae; genus Modiolus; species Modiolus philippinarum. Next base: position 55,708 of record MJUU01023307.1, read on the forward strand.
TTGCTTATTAAAGAACAACAATTGGTTTCAATATCTTCTGTTTCATGAAGATGTGGGGAAATTGAAATTCGTAGAAATCCCTTTTTTGATTTGGTTAATAAATTTGAATATGGCATCGACCCATATAGGACTTTAAAAAACTTTTAGGGATTAAAAAATCATACTACTAGCTAAAACAATACATGCGGAAGACGACAAAACCTGCATGTCTATCCATGAGATGGACTCAACTTTTTTAAAACTAAATATATTTTACATAATAGATTTGAAGCGAAATAACAACAATTCTACATATCATGGTTTTTGTCCGTAACATCACCATTTACAACACAAAAAGATTGTATTTGTATTTTGTCTTTGCATTTGTTTTTCTCATTCCTTACTCCTTTTTGTGCCAAATTATGTAAGGTAACGGAATCAATAGTTTATGAAACATGATATAAGTTGATGATAGTCTGGGTGTAATCATAATTTCGCTGTCAAATGGATGTTTTTCGACGCAAGGTGAGTTGCTAAAACTTATATAATAATTATATTACATATTTTTTATATTTCCATAGCAAATCAATCTACCCTTTCAAACCATTTAATTGCTTGTATCTTCAATCTCTCAGATAGAAATCGTTAAGTATAGGCCATATTACTTGCATCGCAGATATTGCAGAAAATATACTCGAGCTCTAAATGCTAAAACAAGTCTTAAAAGGTTATTTTATGTCCTAACACATGCATATTTGTAACGCAAAGATAACTTAGTGAAGTATTTGAAATTACTATCAGTTGTCTGTTTCTCAAGAGTAAGCCAGAAAGAATTGCACAAAAAGATAAGAAGGAAGTGTTCCATCTGTAGATAAAAAATATATTTATCAGTGATCTTCACCTGCTTTTACATTTCCTTCCATTTCCCACAGGGCAATTTCATGTTCGTAGATTACCAATATTTATTAAATGTACCTAACACGTTGAATACTAGATATAGTGCTACATGAAGAAAAGTTATAATGTATGAGTAAAGATACTATTCCTGCATCTATCATGGATAGGCAATAGGTAAAACACACCCCTAAAGAGCACCTGAAGATGTCTCCAGTTTTTCGAGGCGTCGCAATGATATGCTTTGGTTATGTAGCGTTCTTGATCCACATATTTTGTCGATATGTTTTGTGTTTGTGGTATTGCCGTGATTTGGATTTTTTCCCTTTTCTGTCTGTAGTGTCGGTAATTGTTTGCCGATGTATTCCACATGAATATCCCGAAACTACCCTAAAAAACTAAAGAAACATTTAAAACAATAGAAATTTTGGTTTAGCTACTGCAAACATAATGTGACGCGCGCTATGCCAAAACAGAAATTGCGATTCCTCGACAACTATGGTCAAAACTCCAAAGAAATTTATTTTAACAAGAGTTGTCAGAAGACAACATAGCTCGCCAGGGATTACAGTGATCTCAATGCACAATAAATTTGAAATAATACATTATTGTAATTGTAATGTTTTAAAATATTTAAATGTGATATAAGTGAGTCACATGCCGAATAGGAACTCAATTCCACTAAAAGAATAAGTTCTATATTCAGGGTTCAAATTTGTTTTTTTTTAAATTGCCATCAGGGCAATGTCAAGGTCAAAATGTCTAAAACTATGGTACTACTAGAAAGCTCTCTTCATATTAAAGTGACATACCAAATATAAAGACCCTATCACTAAACAACTAACTTCTAGAAGCAAAGTTAAAGTTTTTAAAAAATTGCCCTCAGGGCAAGGTCAAGGTCAAAATGTCTAATGATATGGTGCTGCCAGATCCTATCATCGTAATAAAGTTACATACCAAATATGAAAATCCTACCACTAAATGTCTACTTTCTAATGCAAAATAAAAGTTTTTCTAAAAATTGCTTTTTGGGCAATGTCAAGGTCATAATGTCTACAAATATGGTACCAACAGAAATCTCTCACCGTAATTGGGCAACATACCAAATATGAACACCATACCACTAAACCACTAACTTGTAATCGTAAGGTTAAAGTTTAAAAAAAATTGCCCTCAGGGCAAGGTCAAGGTCAAAATTTCTACAAATAAAGTACCGCTAGAAAGCTCTCATCATAAGGAAGTTACATACCATATATGAACATTCTACCACTAAAAGCCTACCTTCTAGAGGCAATGTTAAAGTCTTTTTAAAATCGCCCTCTGGGCAAGGTCAAGGTCAAAATGTCTACAAATATGGTACCACTACATGTAGAAAGCTTACATCATAAGTTACATACCAAATATGAACACCCTACCACTTAAAGCCTACCTTCTAGAGGCAAGGTTAAAGTTTTTAAAAACTGCCCTAGGGGCAAGGTCAAGGCATAATTATCTACAATTAAAGTAAAACTATAATGCTCTCATCACAAACAAGTAACATACCAAATATGAACACCATACCACTAAACCACTAACTTGTAATCGCAAGGTTAAAGTTTTTCTTTTTAAAAATTGCCCTCAGGGCAAGGTCAAGGTCGAAATGTCTACAAACATAGTACCGCTAGAAAGCTCTCATCATAAGGAAGTTACATACCAAATATGAACATCCTACCACTAAAAGCCTACCTTCTAGAGGCAAGGTTAAAGTTTTTTTGAATTACAATACCTCACACGCCTGCGCTTGACATACTGATATGTATATGGGAATGATATAATGTATTTAGGTTGCTAGTTCATGACTGTCTGACATGACTTCTGACCTTGACCTAAATTTCTTGGTCTAGTTACCACGTTAAGTCCCTGAATAAATCAGTTTTTTCTATGGCCTTCCATAACTGTAAGTGGTGTGGAAAGGATATGCTATTGTCTAGTACATCACTGACTTACATTTGTTTAGAAACTGACCAATTCAGTAAAACTGACATGGTCGATGAACCATCAAATAGAGGTCAAGGTCACATGACTATAAGTAGGTCAGACAGCACTTCATGATATTATAACTTGACCAAATATGATGTTCCTAAAACGTTCTAGATATTTACTCATTGAAGTGGAAGTTTATGCAACCGCCGTCGCTGAATACTTTTTACACATAAAGATTTCTTGCTGTCCGCGACTTTCGGCGAGAAAAAATGTCCAAAAAATCAGAAAACGCACCAAAGGTGCGAAAACCGAGTTTGCGAATATTTGTTATTTTCATAAGTACATCATTGGATAAACAAATAGTTGCACATAAGCATATGAATATTTTTTCTTCAACCAGAGACTTATAATGGAACTTTCGCAGTATGTTTGACTTTGTTATAACCTGGCTAAAAATTTGGTAGGGATTATAATCTAGGTGATACATATTGCTGATAGCTGCATGAAGTCAAAACATTCCATGTCGGTGAAGTCCCTTTCCAAAAAACTTTAGGCAAGGGCTCCCCTTAAAATCTAGTTTTTGAATATTGCTGAAATTGCAAAAGTATGTATCAGAATATCTTTTTTTCTAAAACGTTGAGTTTTCTAGTTTGGTTTCCAAGGCAACTAAAAACTCCACTATCCATTACAACTCATTTCAGACCACATCTCCTAAAAATTTGGGCAGGGTTCCCCTAATAATCAAGGTAATACATATTGTTGAAATCAAGACATTTCACCCCCCCTCCCATTTTAAAAAAAATGGCACAGGTTCCCCTTATAATCCTGGAAGCTTCACTATCTATTGCAACCCATTTCAGACTACCATAAACACATTTAGAAAGGGGTTCCCCTTATAATTTAGGTTATACATATTTCTAAAACTGTGAAGAAAAATATGTAGCAGAATACTTTTTTTTCCAAAGATTCAGTGTCTAAGGCAACTGAAAGCTTCACTATCCATTTTTGTTTTAACTGCATGTTGCAAGACTTTTAGTATTTCACTTAAAATTAATTACCTCCCTTAGTTTTTATTACCTATCTTCTTTTAATTTATATATTATTTTTAAGTTGTTGATACGCAATAAAAGTGTGTTGGTGTACATACATAATTAGAACTATGAAATGAATTTACATGTTCTAGCAATATAAAAACTACTTCTGTATAAACAATAAAATAAAACAATAAAACATTGTTTAGCTACTAGTACTGTTCTTATCAAAAAATACCAAACAGGTGATTTTAGGCTGTATTGAAAATGATGAATTTTTGTTACATTTTTAGATGTTGTGACCTTGACCTCTGTTGCACAAACCTCAAAATCCATGATAGAGTTCCTTCTCTAATCAGAACTCGTGTCTGTGTGAAGTTTCATTTAGATATGACATATGGTTCTCAAGATATCACGCGGAAACCAAAATTTGACGCCCGGACGCCAAGACACCATTCATCAAATTATAAGCCTAGTTCGACTTCGACGCAACTCGGCTAAAAATATATAAGTATTTAGCAATCCGATGTCTATTTAAGATAAACTTTCGAAACTTATTCATCCTTCTAAGGAAATCTGTAAATACCTTGTTGATTAAAATATCCTCGTATGGCTTGGATGATTACTAGTTTGTAATGGAGTTTAGAATTTGTATCCATTAGGATAAAATACCCCGCTCTGCTATCAATTTATGGACAAATAGCAAAGTGCGATTGACCTGGAAAGGGTTGGCATGGTATAACTCACCATAGTTATGCTTCCCACTAGATAACAGATTTATACTGCATACAAAGCTGAGAAATCCCCGACGAACAAGATTGCTACGCGTAGCTATTTGTCCCCCGCCGCTGCAGTAAAAGTGGGAGTGCAATTTGTTACAAGGAAAATAGAAATTTAGAGGTACTATTGTATTGCGTCCACAAAGTGAACCTGTCTTGCAGTATGCATTAAGTCGATAAAGTCCCTTAACTCCCCCCCCCCCCNNNNTGTCGAATCAAAATGGCGGCATAATATAATAAAGAACATATGGTGGCAAACGATAATACAAAATTTCAACAAAATCCGTTCAGTGGTTTCTGAGGAGTTGGGTCCATTAAGTGGACCAAAGTTTTCCTTTGTTGTAGTATGCATTAGGTCGATAAAGTCCAATAACTCAGTACAATTTTTCGAATCAAAATGGCAGCATAATATGATCAACTACATAAGGTGGCAAACAACCAAGCAAAATTTCAGCAAAATCCCTTCATTGGATTTTGAGGAGATGCTTCCAAAGTCTTCCTATCTTGTAATATGCACCAAGTTGATAAAGTCCCATAACTCATGTAAAATTTTGCGAATCAAAATGGCGGCAGGATATGATCAACTGCATTAGGAGGCAAACAGCCCAGCAAAATTTCAGCAAAATCCCTTAATTGGATTTTGAGGAGATGTGTCCACAAATGGTTCCTATGTTGTAGTATGCATATAAGTCGATAAAGTCCCTTACCTCCTCCAAAAAGTTGTCGAATCAAAATGGCGGCATAATATGATCAAGTACAATGGTGGGAAATGTTCAAACAAAATTTCAGCATAACCGGTTCAGTGGTTTCCGATGAGTTGCTTCCACAAAGTGTTCCAAAGCTGTAGCATGCATTAAGTCGATAAAGTCCCATAACTCCTACAAAATTTGTCAAATCAAAATGGCGGCACGATATGATCAACTACAGTTGGTGACAATCAGACAAAATTTCAGCAAAATCTGTCCATTGGCGTAAGAAGAGTTGCGCCCACCAAAAACGTGACACAAGGACACATGGACGCAGACCATTATTATGCCCCTCTGTCGCGTTGCGACGGGGGACAAAAATATATTGGCACAATAGACAAAACAACTGATCGGTTAACAGGAAGTAGATATGAGATGGACTTGAAAGGGGAAGGCACAGTCTAACTCAACATACCAAAGATTCAAATGATTTCTACATACACTAACTGAGAAAGCCCTGATGAAAAATGTCAATATATGGCTATAAAAACATCCCATCCCCACCAAAAAAAAATTTAAACAAACTTACGTAGTAAGTCTTCCAGGGAAGAAATGTGTCGCCTGCGTATTAACAAAAAATATACTAAGTTCCGTCAAACAGGAAGTGGGCATGCCAGAGATCCGAAACTCTGTTACACGGTATAGGTCCCCATACTGACACTCGGCACCAAATTGCAAAAGGCTCCGATACATGGTTCCTGAGAAAAATGTGACACAAATGTTAGTGACGCCGACGCCGCCGACGACGTCGCCGACGCAAGACGACGGATAGTGATCCCTATATGTCGCCACTGCGTGAATGCAGGCGACACAATAATAAATAAATAAATAAATAAAAGAATAAAAACAAACAAAACACAAAGTTATCCAGAATAATGACGTACATGTGCGACAGAGGCTTCAAAAGGGAGAAACGACACATTTCACTATACCAAAGCTTCAGACCTACTATCAAACCATTACTACATACAAAGGGTGTCAAAGATTTCAATATATACAATGAGAAAAAGGCAATGGCAAAAACGAAGTAGATGTGTGAAAGACTTGAAAAGGAGACACAAGGTACAACTTGCAATACCAAAGATTCAATCGTTACACCTAAAAGAAGATAAGAAACTGTTGAAGAAAAAATTTTAATAAATGACTAATATAAAGGGAAATACAAAATATCGGCATACAGGAAGTGGATATCTAAAGTGAAAAAATTGAAAAGATTTTAAGAGGGAGACACAGTAGCACATACTATACCAAGGTACCAAGGTTTCAGGCCGCATATCAAATTATTACTACCTACACGAGCTGAGATAGCATGAGGAAAAATCAATAAATGGCTACAATGGGAAAACACAGTTATCGACAAAACGGAAGTAGATGGCATACTTTGGAAAGGGAAACACGATTCAAATCATCATATTAAAACTCTAGACCATATATCAAATCAGTAGGACAATCTTAAGCAAGGATATCCTTGACAAAAGGTATTCCGGACAGACAAGGGTGAATCAATGCACCCCTTCTCCGTATAAATAGTTAAACATTTAACGTTCAATACATTTCATGGGAAAAGAATCATATTTTGCTGCGAAAGAAAAAGAAACATGAGTGTAAAGATCAACGACACAACACACCATAACAAAATTTTATTCCAAATATCGAACTATTACTACATAACAAACTAAGAAAAAAAATCAATATTTACAATTGGGAAAAGTCAAGGTTATCGGCAAACACGACGTCCTTGAAATGGAGACACAAGGTTCAACTTACAATACCAAACCTTCAGCCAAATATGTCATATCATAATTACCTACAGAAGCTAAGAAATTGTCGAAGAAAATATACTAAAGGAAATACAAAGACATCGGCAAAAAGAAATCAGATAAGTGACCGATTTCAAAAGTTTGAAAAAGGGAGACACAGAGCCCGAGAATATTCAAAGAGGAATGATCTCCCCTCCAAAATTTCAGACAGCAACCATATTATTTCATGCATATCTTCAAGTAGTATACTAAAAATGGGTAACATTTCACCAAAATCAAAACACCTGTACAGGACATGCGCTGAAAGGTTCCCACCCCTTTCCACACAATATTAAAAGACGAATTATCTCCCCTTCAAAATTTCTGGCAGCAACCAAATAACTTAGGCACATCTTCAGATAGTGTACTACATCTGTGTAACATTTCATCGAAATCCTAGCAGCTGTTTAAGAGGACATGCGCTGACAAGTTTCCCCCTTTACCAAAAATAATATTCAAAGACGAATTTTCCCCATTCTAAAGTTCCGACAGTACCCATATTACGTCACGCATATCTTCAGATGGTGTACTACAACTGTGTAAAATTTCATCAAAATTCAAGCAGTCGTTTAGGAGAACATGTGCTGACAAGGTTCATCCCCCTTTTTGTTGAAAATATTCAAAGACGAATTAACGCCCTTCAAAATTTCAGGCAGCAATGAACATCTTCAGATGGTGTTCTACAACTGCGTAACATTTCGTCAAAGTCCAAGCAGCCGTTTAGGAGAACACGCACTGACAAGATACATGGACGAACAGCCAGACGGACAGGGCGATATCTATATACCGTTTGCGAGGGTATAAAGATCATTTTATGAGCACAGTTTTGAAGAAGTTCTTTGAAGTTCTGCAGATGTTTTATCAAATTAGGTTATCTGAGACTCTACATCCATTTCATTCGCTTTAAAAATACTTTTTAACTATCTTATTTATACAAGAAAGTGCTCTAGTTATTTTTTGGGGGAGCCTAGTTTTAATACTGCAACAAGTCGAGGCAAATTTTTTTTTAGAAAGGCCCAAAATGTCGTCAAATAACATAGCAGTAATAAAATGAGTACAACCACAAACACAAATTAAAACAAATACACAGGAATAAGCACCAACGCCACAGCCTTTGCATGATTTTGTCATCTGTATCTGTACTAATACTTCAAGGAATTCACATACTTCTGTCAAAGTTCTGTGAAAAGGTTTCAAAGAATTGCCAAATGTTAAAAAATGTCATATTTGTTTTGGGTTTATGTTTTGATGGTAACGATAGTGATAGGAAACAAAACAGATAAAACAGTTAAAATGTAGATTACTTGTTTGTTTGTTTTGGAAACGAATCGTTTTGCATCTCTATGATTGACTTACCAGCTGTTAACGAACATAGTAATTACATAACATGCGTTATCTCTGTGTGTAATGTTACCAATAGTAATTAAATGTTTACTGAACATTGTGAATGAGATATTCTACTTTCAAGATTACTTGTTCTGCTTTCATACATAGTCAGTATGACTGCTTGATAAATTCAACAAGTGTGGACCCTAATTGATGTCTCGCCCGTCCCTGCTTGTTCGCTAAATTGATATAAAAATTCAAACCGACTTAAATCAGAAAAACTAAACATGTTCACTAGACTATGAAATTAGGGTAACTGACAAAAGCAAAAGCAATATAGCAGACTGTTATGTACTACCAAAAACAAAACTAAATGCCCAATATCATTGACCTACCACTACTGAAAAATCAAACATGTTCACTAGTCCGTGAAATTGAGATCACAGATTTAAGCCATATTTCAGACTGTCATGTACTACCCAAGCCCGACTCACATTACAAATATCATTGACCTACCATAAATAGATACTGGAAAACTTAACATGCTCACTCGACTGTAAAATTGAGATCACACACAAAAACCATATAATAGAACGTCATACACTTCTTCAGACCAACCCGCATACCAAATATCATTGATGTAAATAGTTACTGAGAAATAAAATTAATTGCAAAAACTTTACATGTTCATTGGACCGTGAAATTAAGGTAACGGGCGAAAGCCATATAGCAGACTACCATACACTACTCAAGACCAACCTATATACCAAATATCATTGACCTACCACTTATAATTACTGAGATAATGACCTAATCACAAAATCTTAACATTCTCACTAGACCGTGAAATTGAGGTCAAAGACAAAAGCCATATGACAGACTGTCATGTACTACCTAAGACTAACCTAAATACCATATATCATTGCCCTGCAACTAATAGTTACTGAGAAACTAAACTTATCACAAAACTTCACAAGTTCATTGGACTGTGAAATTGAGGTCACAGACAAAAGCCATATAGCAAACTGCCATGTACTACTCAAGACCAACCTATATACCAAATATCATTGACTAACCAATTATGATTCTTTAGAAAATGACCTAATCATAAAAACGTCAGGGCCGAGCGGAGATTCAAGAAATTAACCAAGTATCATTGACTTAGACACTTCTGGCTTCTGACCACAACATTTCACCTGATTACTAGACAGTGAGCTTCAGGTTAAGGTCAAAATGCATATGATAGTCGGTCAAGTACTAACCAATAACGATAACAACATACATATTAACCACTTGTACTTATTGAGAAACAGACCAAATCACAAAAACTTAACCTTGGCACTTGACCGTGAAGAAGGACATATGATCTTGTGTGTACTATATAGGGTTAATAGTGAGCTACCCATGAGCCAATTATTATGTTCTTAAATCAAAGGGTTCTAAACGACTTATTAAGTATGCCACAGTCACTGTCACTCAAAGAGACAAAAATCTAGGTCAATGACTAGGTCAATGGCACAAGGTCATATTTCATGGTAACAGTTAAAATGTCTTACTATAAGAGATAAGAATGTGAAATGAATTCAATTACAATTCAAAGGATATACCCAATGTTAAAAGATTTTCGAGAGACAGAAAGAGCAAATTAGTTTATATGCCCAAAATTGTAAATCAAATTTCATGAGAATGCGTATTTCTTTATTTATTATAAACACCATATTAAGCATGTAGTATAATGTTAAGTTTACATTTGGGGTGAAAAATACGTAGATAGATATGGGTTTTGACAACATGGAACAATACAAAATTCTTTATTAACAACATAACCATCTTTGTCCCTACTTATGTTGATGCTGTTGTTTGTTTCGGAACTACTGTAATATAATGCTGATTCCTTAAAATATTTGAACTGCAATTCACCATAATTTTGTTCATTCTCGGAAATACAACTTTACCATTTGCTTATCATACAACAACTCGACTAATTTGTAAACAACACTGTAATTCCATGACAAATAAGGCAGTAAAGACCAGTAAATATCAGAAAATCAATAAAAAACTTCACCATTATCTTGGAAATATTGAAACCACACAAATTAAACCCAACTCAAATATTGTACCATGAAAAAGTGGAGTTCTTTGAAATGTGCAATGAAATCTATATAACGGTTCATTCAGATCACGCTTACACTTCCGGGACACCTGATGATACCTTGGGTTTGTATAGGGGATCACACTGATTGTGGATTAGTTTTGTGGAGTTCTTGTACATTACGTATATTTAGAAAAAAAAAGGAAACGGAGAATGTGTCAAAGAGACAACGACCCAAAGGGGAGTAATAACAACTCGAAGCCACCATAAGATCTTCAATGAACGGTGAGAAAACCCCACATCCAACGGTGTTTTGTTTTGTTATATCTAAATTTGTTAAATCTGAATTGCCGTGTTATTATATTTTTTTTCTACAGGCCTGCTCTGCTCCTTTTTTTTTGCTTCTGGTTTCGTTTGCTGGTTTGTCATGTGCGTTGCTGTTTCAAACTGTGATGATCTGTGAATGACGGAACCAACAGGCTCTCCAGATATGTTTCTACTGCTTTAAAGAAATCCTTTATCTCCCAATTATTTAATTTTGAAGTTATACTAATTCCATCTCGTATGTGTCCCTATAAATGAATTTCCATGTCTAAATTCATATCATGATTGGTTGTACCATAGTCTGGATGGCTGTCTTCTTTGATAAACATTGATCTACAAAGAGTAAATAGAATCTCAAAAATATACAAAACATACAACAAGGTTTCTTAAAGAGTTAACAGATAGTTAAATAAGTAAATGTAACAGGTCTCTGACTAAGGTTATATAAATATGTTCTTATAAAAATAATGAATATCAACAGCCGACGTTAAAACAAAGGGATGTACTTCTTGTTAAATATACCTGTCCAATAGAATAAACAGTATGGTGTTGATACAGTAACCAAAATGGTTGCAATACGTTTTAATTGTTGTACACTGTCTGTAAAACATTTCAAAATATTCTGGAAAAGGTAAAATTGGGTATTCAATGCGCAGCATGAAACAACCGCAGCTCATTCATAAGGGATATTACTGAACAAGTGTTGAAAAATGACTGTGGACATAGTGAAGACGTTACTTAAATATGTTAACACAATGGCAAACATAGAAAGCAGCCATATCCTGCTAAGCTCACCTCGTTCCGCAGCATTGTCACATGTTGCACATGTCAGAAAACAGGACTGGACTTTAACCATTCTACCTAACCACGTCGCTCGTGCATAAAATGTAGGTCACAGAAAGCATTCGAAGCATTCATTGCTGCTGCCATCCCAAAATGGATTATTCATACCAATATGGTTGATGTGGGACATGTCAGTAAGCTAGAATAGACTTCCTCTCTAATATTACCTACAATAATCATTGTTCCTGGACATGTGATGATATGATTAATGCACTCAATCTTTTGCTGGACAATATTTTTGTTCGATTTGGGAACACTATCAACAGGTCATAAGTATTCCCATAGGTACAAATTGTGCACCTCAAATTGCAGATCTTTTCCTTTTCTGTTACGAACGAGACTTCATAAAAAAACTTCAAAACGGAACAATACCAAACAGTGATAAACTTATTTCTATTTTAATGATAACAACAGGTATATTGACGATATCCTTACTATTGATAATCCCCAGTTTTTAGATTATGTGGACATTAATTATCCGCAACAACTAAAATCAAATAAAGCTAACAATGATTCAAAATACTGCTTTTTTCTGGATCTAATTATCATTACTGACTGCGGTAAAATAACAACTAAAATATATGATAAACGGGATGATTTTGATTTCACTATCACTAAATTGATTAAAAGTCCAGGAAGGGCTTGGACGTAATTTGCATTCTTTACGTAATAGGGGATATCGACAAGATATTCTGCTTGCATCCGTTAAATTAGCTTTGAGACCTAATGACCTGAAAATTTTGCGCACACACTGGCCTCGCACTGATACTGCCGATGTCTACTGAAATTTATGACGATTCTTGACCAAACCCTTCGGGAAGTTTTGAGTTCGATTTTTTCTTCCGTAGTGCAACAGTGTTCTACCAGCAGACTAGGCTCCTCTTTAGCAGCGAGCACCCCTTGACCCATCTTTCACATTACGTATTGTTTTTTCTTTCCTTTCAAAATTGTGATCATCGAGTTAGTAGTCTACCTGTATTGGGTTTTATTCGCATGTTTATTATATATATACTATAGAGAAACGGGACAGATAGAGGGGAGGTTTGGGTACCCATAAACCGGTTTAACCCTACCGCTGGCTTTTGCAAGTGCCGATACCAAGTCCGGCTGTCCCGAGTTCCTATCGTTGTCTACGTTTGTCTTTTGTCTTATTCGTGTTCTTCATGTTTAGTTCCTTGGCAGATTGTGGCATGTAATTATAATTTTCAGCCATTGTAGGTGTTTCTTGTTATCCATTTTTTACATTTACACCATTCTACCTAACCAAGTCGCTCAAGTGTAAAATGAAGGTCACAGTCAGTATCTGAAGCTTGCATTGCAGATGTCATCCCAAAATACATCATACATACTAATATGGATGATGGTTGGACATGTCAGTAAGCTTGGATGGACTTGAACCATTCTACCTTACGAAGTTGCTCATGAGTAATATGTAGATCACTACAGCATCCAAAGCATACATTGTTGTCATCCTATATTGCATCATAGATAGCAATATGGTTAATGTGGGACATGTCAGTAAGCGGGGGTGGACAAAGTCGCTCATGCGTTAAATATAGGTCCGAGACATTATCTGAAGCATGCATTGCAGTATCTCCCTCATGATCTGTCCTTAGCTGAATTTTGGCTTTTCTATTTAGATAATATTAGTTATTTGTTCTCCATTAGCTTCCACACGTATTTCGGTTTATGGACTTCCAAATATTTTGATGTGATCTGCACTGAAGAGACATAAGTTGTCGTAACGCGCATATGCAGAAAGTAAATAACAGTAACTTCGGTATTTTGCTAGTTATTACATGCCACTATGGTTGACGTGGGACATGTCAGTAAGCTGGAATGGACTTCATCCATTCTTCATAACCGGACGCCGACGCCAGGGGTATCACATATGGTATCCTGACATCGTGAGGTGAGCTCAAAATGAAATGTCGACATATTTACTATATCAGCATTAAACTTAAGCAAATCCCATCTCAATACAAATAATAGTACAAATTCTACAGCGAAATATACGAAAACGCTCATTCTGACCGCTTATGACCATTCTCTAAAAGGGTGGGCCCTTTTGGGCCTATTGTTTATTGAACATGCTTACCCTTCCGGAGCACCTGATGTCACTCTCAGTTTCACTGGAGTTCACGCTGTGAGTGCCTTTGTTCTGAATGTTGTGGTTTCTGGTACTGTGCTTTGTGTCTGTCTGGCGTCATTGTTTTTCTGTCTAACGTCAGTGTTTTCTGTGTTCTCGTTTTTGCCCTGTCTGTGGACTTCGATTTTTGTGAATTTCACCCCTTTGTTCCTTCGGTATTCTACTGCCGTTGTTTTAGTGATGATTGTTCAATGTTCAATGCATATTTTTTGAGTGATGGAAGAAAATATCCAACTGAAGTCGCTGAAGTATAAATGATAGGTCCGGTTAAAAAATTATCTATAAATTATGTAGTACTCACAACGCTAACAAATTTTATTAAACATTTTAATATAATGTGTAGTTACTAAGAAATTAACTAGATGCAAGAATTTAACCAAGTCATTCAAGCGTAAAATGTAGGTCAAAGTCACCTTTTTGAATAGTATTCATCAAGACGATTTGATATAACAATATTGTGATATTATGTTTAGTTGTCGAGAAACGACTAAAATGCAAAATCTAACAAGGTCTTTTGGTCAGAGCCACCTATTTTTCAATTATTGGGGTAGTAATCATCAACGCAATTTATTGGTTGAAACAATATGTAATTGTTAAGAAATGGACTTAAATGTAGAAATTTAACAAAAGTCACTCATGAGATATTAGAAAAATATTACAAGGGAGTAACAAAATATTATCAAATATGGACAAAATATGGAACTAAACTTAACACATCGGGACTTACGAACATACTGACAAGGGTAAATTTATGTGCCCTTCCAACCTTCCAAATTCATGACGGGTCAAAGCGCAATATCTTTAGAATGCACACATGTTACATAGAAGATGGTGTTCACCACCCTACAAAGTTTCTCAGAAAAGTAAGATATCATAAAATCGTGAAAAGCGAAAGGTCAAGGTAAAACAAGATGTTACATATCTTCGTTACTAGGCTTTAAAAATCTGCATTTTCCAGTCAAATAAATATCAGAAAAAATATGTTTTCTTTTCATTCGGCAATCATATTGCTAGTTTGTTTGTTTGCATGGGGTTTAACATCAGCACTATTTCAGCTATATCACGGTAGTCAGTTTTAGTGGTGGGTGGGGGAAGCTAGAGTATGCGGAGAGAACCACCGGACTTTGGACAGGTAAATAACATGCTTTCATCATGTACGGTTGCAAGTCTAGTGCACCCTTTTCTGCGATTACCATTGCGGAAAAGCGATAGTTAAAAAGATTGTGCATGTAATCTAACTAACTTTACCAATTGGACATCCGCGTTATATAGAAATTGAGAAACAAGAAAATTTGACAATATATTTCAGTTCAAACTGGGACTTTTCTCAGGTTCAAGGTTAAAATCCATATAACAGAATGCAGTGGCGGATCCAGACTTCTGCTAAGGGGGCCCGATCCATAATTTTTTAAAACTAGAAAAACTGTGAGCAAATTTCATTAATAAATACGCCCACACCCCATTTGATTCCAGAAATTAAAAAATCAAATCAAATTCTGAAATAGGAGGTGCACATCTACATTATGTCATACAGACTGTGTTAAAGTTTCATCAAAATATATTCAGTGGTTCAAGAGGAGAAGCGGATAAGAGACTGGTACCCATTTGTAATGTAATGGCCAAGTACATGTTTTGCTATGGGAAACCCGACAAAAATCAATCAAATTAAATTCTGAAATAGGAGGTGCATATCTACATTATGGCATAAAGACTATGTTAAAGTTTTATGAAAATCTATTCAGTGGTTCAGAAGGAGAAGCGGATAAGAGATGGGTACCCACTAGTATTGTAATGGCTAAGTCCATGTTTTGTTATGGGAAACCCCACAAATAAATCAACAAATCTCAAATTCTGAAATAGGAGGTGCACATCTGCATTGTCATAAAGACTGTGTTAAAGTTTCATGAAAACCTATCCACTGGTTACGGAGGAGTAGCGGATAAGAGATGGGTACCCACTAGAAACGTAAAAGCCAAGTCCATGTTTTGCTATGTGAAACCCCAAAAATGAATCAAATCAAATTCTGAAATAGGAGGTGCACATCTACATTATGTCATAAAGACTGTTTTAAAGTTTCATGAAAATCTATTTAGTGGTTCAGGAGGATGGGTGCGCATGCCCAAGAAGATGGACGTCTTCTGAAAATTTGCTGCTCAGATTTTCCAGATCTTTACGTTTTTGATAACCATAAGTATTATTTGTGACTGATCTTTAGTCCCATAACCCCATTATTATCCATAAATTCATATTATTATCATTTATTCGGCCCATACTCCCACTTTGTTCTAAAATCAGAACTAGTACAGGTGAGACCTGTCGGCGGGAAATTAAAAATTGCAAACATTGAAAACGGAGCGAACAACTAGCAACATATATCTTAACAACAAATGAAAGAAAAATTAAGGAAATACATAGCTGAACAACCTCAACTTCCAAGTGGTTTCAGATACAAAACACCGATACTGGTATCTGATAGTAAGGGCTTCACCAAACGTAAACAATGCAAGGACAACAATATTACTACTGAGCTTTGGTTTATACCAGGTGCAAGGCCAGAACACCTTATTGAATCAAGATTAGTGAAAGCGATTAAAAGACACAGTAGCATAATAATCTGTTTATGGTCAGGAACATGTGATATAACATCAAAGTCTAAAAAGACCAGCTATACCAACCTGAGACACCAAACCAATAAAATAGTTAACGATGTAGTCAGCCATATCAATTATCGACAAATATCCAGAAGCAGAAATCAAATTCATTGACTGCCTGTTCATCTCTATTGTCAACTCTAACAAACACAAAGGCCATAAACATCCAAATAATTACAAAGCAGACGACTTCCAAGCAACAAAGCAAATTAAACAACTCAGAAATCCAATATTCAACACAGAAATCCAAATACTCAACAACAGATTAGGCAAAACCACAATCAAGACTAGCAAATACTACTTGAGAAGAAGGAAAATAAAAGGAGGGAACTATAGAACATCTATTAATATAAACCTAAATCAGAAAGACTGTGTTCATGCAGGTAATCTAATCAGCCTGGTCTACTAATTGATACAGTGAATGATTCCATATAGTGCAAGAATCCGAACTGCTGCAACTCCATACTGAAGAAGAACTTTTATCTTTGTTCTAAGAAGGCCAGCAACACTTAAGTCACATCAAGGAACATAAGGCTCCAGGTGAAGGGTTTAGGCGAGTTAATTTTATCAGTCTTCACCTGTTCCTACCAAACCTACTATATGTGATTGTCTAGCTGACCCAATACTTCAGACAAGCTATTATGGAACTTCGATTCTCATTACTATGTATGCTTTTGGTTATTATCATCAACTACCAAAAGCCCACAAACATAGCTGTAAAGAATTCAACCAGCACAAACTTCAACTTCACTAAAGAAACCTCCAGTTTAAATGATGTAAATTACCTTATATCGTATCTAAGTAATGAAAAAAAAACAAAAACACAAATAGCATTACATTATTGTACCTTATCTTGCTACTACTAAGCATGGCAAATGACATAGAGATTAGCCCTGGACCAGAAAGAGAATACCTATGTGGCACATGTGACAAAGCTGTAGATTGGAAAGATAAAAGCATCCTCTGTGAAACGTGCGACCAATGGTATCATGCAGGATGTCAAGATATCCATACTCTGGCATACAATCGAATAGGGGACTCGAAATCGAACATCAGCTGGCACTGCATTATTTGTAATAACCCAAACTTTAGTACCACAGTTCATGATTATAACAACATCGAAACATCAGACATCTCAATTGCAAGCCTACCAGACATCCCTCCACACAGTCCGGACGCTAGACCATGTATGACATCAGTACACTCATCAACACCAACAAAGACATCATGGACCAAAGACATGTAACCAACCATTAAAAGTACTCAACATCAACTTTCAATCAATAAAATCCAAGATCTATCGCCTCTCAAATGTAATTGATAGTATAAAACCAGAAATACTAATTGGAACCGCGACCTGGTTAGATAAAGACATAAAAGACTCTGAAATATGCCCTCAAGGCTATACCATACATAGAAAAAATCGAAATAACAAAACAGGAGGAGGTGTACTGATAGCCATAAAATCTGAATACAACAGTGAAATTGTTCCAGAACTGGAAACCAACTGCGAAATATTATGGGCGAAATTGAACATCAAGGGAAATGGAACAATATACATCTGTGCATACTATCGTCGTTATGTCTCTGACGAGGACAACTTAAATGAGTTTGAAATATCAGTCTCCAGAGCAAATGCCATTCATAATGCTTCAATCATAGTTGCAGGTGATTTAAACTCCCCTGGCTGGGACTGGAAAAACAATAAAATAAAACCAGATACATCATACACCAATCTGCACAATAAATTAATTGATATACTGAATAACAATGCCTTAACACAAATAGTAAAAGAACAATACATTAGACCTGATTATGACCAACAGACCAGGCAAAGTAATTACTACCGAAACCTTACCAGGAATATCAGACCATGACATTGTCTACACAGAACTGGATTTCAGACCTGTAAAATTTGAACAGAAAGCAAGAAACATACCATTATACAACAAGGCAAATTGGTTTGGAATGAAGGCTGATCTCATAAAGTTGTGTGACCACATGAAGAGCACGTACCTTGGCAATGCCTGCTCAGTAAACACCATGTGGGAATCATTCAAACAAAATAACCACCAGACAGCTGCTAAACATATCCCACAAAAGAAAACAAAACAAAAGATAAGAAACCATGGATCACTATGGAAATAAAGACAAGCTTGAGTAAACTACAGAGACTATATAAAAAGAAAAAGAAAAATGGAGATAAAGAAACTACAGGAGGAATACAAAAAACAAGATGTGTTTGTGAAACACTATGCCCCCGGCAGCAACCATGTCTACCATACAACATAAATAATAAAATTGCAATCACTAGAAATTAAGGTTAAATAATAATTTGTACTAAGCTCCATTAGATCTATTCACATACAGAATATCAAACCTCTTGCAATTGTAATTAACGAGCTAAAAGCAAAATCTAGATTTTTACCCTTTGACCCCTGTGACCTTGACCTTTGACCTGACCTTAATGAAATTTGCATAATGTTCAGCTTTATATGATCAATATACAGGCCAAATATCAAGGTCCTATCACATCTGGTTGGAAAAATATCTGCAATGTTAAAGTTTTCAAATTTTCACTCAGTGACCTTAACCTTTGACCTGACCATATTTTCTTAGTGCATTTGTATTAAGCTTCATTAGATCTATTCATATATAGAATATCAATCCTCTAGCAATTGTAATTAACGAGCTATAGCAAAATCTATATTTTAACTTTTTTACCTCTGTGACCTTGACCTTTGACCTGACCTTAGTGAAATTTGCATAATGCTGTTCAGTTTCATATGACCAATATACAGGCTAAATATGAAGGTCCTATCACATCTGGTTGAAAAGATATAGGCAATGTTAAAGTTTTTGTTAAAGTTTTGAATTTTGCACTCGGTGACCTTGACCTTTGACCTGACCCAAATTTTTTCGGTGGATTTGTATTAAGCTCCATTAGATCTATTCACATATAGAATATCAAGCCTCTAGCTATTGTAATTAACGAGCTATAGCAAAATCTAGATTTTGACCTTTTGACCTAATGTGACCTTGACCTTTGACCTGACCTTGGTGAAATTTGCATAATGCTGTTAAGTTTCATATGACCAATATACAGGCCAAATATGAAAGTCCTATCACATCTGGTTGAAAAGATATAGGCAATGTTCAAGTTTTTGTTAAAGTTTTCAATTTTGCACTCGGTGACCTTGACCTTTGATCTGACCCAAATTTTTTTTGGTGGATTTGTATTAAGCTCCATTAGATCTATTCACATATAGAATATCAAGCCTCTAGCAATTGTAATTAACGAGCTATAGCAAAATCTAGATTTTGACCTTTTGACCTCAGTGACCTTGACCTTTGACCTGACCTTAGTGAAATTTGCATAATAATGTTCAGCTTCACATGATAAATACACATACCAAATATGAAGGTCCTACAACATCTGGTTTAAAAGTTATGAGCCAGGTTAAAGTTGCGGACAGACAGACAGACAGACAGGACAAAAACAATATGGCCCCGATCTAAAGATCCGGGGGCATAAAAAAACTGAAACGCACCATTCAGAAAAGACAGAGACAAGAATATTGGAAATACATCGTAAATATTGTCACACCATCAGAAAATGAACCACGCTCAGGAATGAAGAAATTCTGGACGTATATAAAACACAAACACAAAGATAATTCCAGTATTACATCATTAAAAGTGGACGGTAAACTCTACACGGACCCCACCACCAAGTCCAACACCCTAAACAGGCAATTCAAATCATCCTTCTCAAAAAAACTACGTTTACTGTAGAAGAATTTGAAAACTCTAATAGGATGCCCAAAACCAGCATAAACAACAATCAGACTATGAAATCATTTGACATCACCAAGAACGGCATCATCAAATTACTGAAACAGATAAATCAATACAAAGCAACAGGCCCAGACAACATCTCGCCAAGAATCCTTATAGAAATAGCTTCTGAAATAGCACCACTACTCCAACTAATGTACCAAAAGTCTTTAGATACCCGCATTCTACCTGCGGACTGGCGCTCTGCCAATGTTTCACCAATATACAAAAAGGGACCAAAAACAAAAGCAGAAAATTACAGACCAATATCTTTGACATCAATATGTTGTAAAATTATGGAGCACATAATAGCAAGTAACATCATGAATTATGGCGAAGAAAATAACATCTTATATCCTTTACAGCATGGATTTACACGCAAACGCTCCTGTGAAACACAACTCATAGAATTTGTAGATATTTCGAAAAACTTACAAAACAACAAACAGACAGACATTCTCATCATGGATTTCGCCAAAGCGCTCGATAAAGTCAACCATAGTCTACTAATCCACAAGCTTAAATACTATGGCATAGAGATTAGAACACTACCATGGATTCAAAACTGGCTTTCTTACAGGAAACAACAAGTAGTTATAGATTGGATAACATCAGACAAGGTAAATGTAGACTATGGAGTTCCCAAAGGAACAGTACTCGGACCAGGCTTCTTTATATGTTATATAAATAATCTACAGACACGCCTCAATTCCACAGTCCGACTATTTGCAGATGATACAATAGCAAAACTTACTATCTCCAACAGCAAGGATGCCGAAACACTGCAGCATGACCTGGAACTACTAGGGCAGTGGGAAGATGAATGGTGCATAAAGTTCCACCCACATAAATGTACTGTTCTCACTGTCACCAACAGAAAGACAACACTTTAGCCAAACTACTACCTTCATGAACACAAGCTAGAGGCAGTTACATCAGCCAAATACCTCGGCATAACTTTTACCACCAAGTAAGTTACAATGGGATGACCATATCAACAGTAGCTACAACAAAGCAAACATAACCATCGGCTTCCTAGGCAGAAACTTAAAGATACCATCAATGAATATTAAAGAAAAAGCATTTTTTACCCTAGTTGAATACGCCAGTACAGTATTGGACCCTTATAAGCAAGGATACATCACCCAACTTGAAGAAGTCCAAAGATGAACAGCTACATATGTCTCCAATAACCATCGAAACCGCCCTAGTCTTAATAACATCCTAGATAGACTAAATTGGAGATCAATGGAAAATAGAAGAAAAGATACAAGGCTTACAATGCTGTACAAGATTGACAGAGAGCTTGTTGCCATAAATAAAGAAAATAGACTACTGCCACTACATCGCAAATCAAGAACAACACATAACAGGGCATTCCAGATAGAATCATCTCTAGAATTGATGCTATTCTTTCCAAGAACAGTACATTACTGGAATGCATTACCACCCGACATTGTGGAAGTGGACACGCCAGAGACCTTTAAAGCCAGGATCGTGTCCCTTTGAGCCGGCAGTCTCACTTGTACATAGATTTAAATTTATTAACTTATTACATCATATTACTATTTATCTTTGGATCTGGGTATGCGCACAAATTAAACATTGCATAATCTTCAAAATGATGAGGGAGGCAATTATATGGCAGAAGCAGAAGAAGCAGAAGAGTAGCGGATAAGAGATGGGTACCCATTTGTAATGTAATGGCCAAGTCCATGTCTTGCTATGGGAAACCCCAAAAATCGATCAAATCAAATTCTGAAATAGGAGATGCACATCTACATTAAGTCATAAAAACTTT